>JAUEJL010059403.1:0-18788 GCA_032274825.1 Drosophyllum lusitanicum | reverse complement strand
AAAGCAATCTCATCTGTTGAGATAATTTCGTAGAGTTTAAGCATTGTATAGAACCAAACTTGTTCATGTGTTGAACACTCTCAAACATTAGTTGTTTTAGAGTTAGCTTGTTTATGTGTTAGACAAATTAATTGCCATCTTTTATTGTACTTAGAATTTTCGCTTCTAGTACATGTAATTCTTGATTCAACATCAATAAGAATTATATAAAAGTATTATGGTGTGTCTTTAAATTTTAAAAGCTAAAATTTGTATTCAACCCCCCTTCTACAAACATTCGTTGTTGTGTACTCAATCTGGGACTAACACACACACTCAAGATATCTTTCAAAAGTGAGGAGGTGGCTGGTGGACAAATCTTATCCAAGTACACGTACTCATTTCAAATTCCATTTTAATGCTTTAACCAAGCATGAGGTGTAATTATCATGCATACATACAATTACACATACATACACACATACATACATTCCCATGTGAGCTCTTTTACAACACACATATATTCACAAGTTTAACACTTGGTTTATTCAAATGATAAAGTATCTTTATCTTTTCTAGATAAATCCAACTAATTAATTCTTCAAAATTAATTAACACACAATGAGGTATTCTCTACAACCCTCGTACTAAACTCAGCTTATCTAATCTCATAAAATCATGCGATATCAATTAGTCATTTTAAATCACATAATCAAATATAAGTACTCGTAAACAACCGCGATCCAATTTACCACTGACCCGCCCAACTAGGCCGGATTTTTGGATGTTACATTTTACATGTGATCTTAAGTCATTGGAAGAAAACAGCAGTGAATAACGGAATACTATAATCAAAGGACAAAGAAATTCAATGTCATCATGGCTGTTAAAAACCAGGTACATATTAATTCTAATCAATATTTTTTTTCTACTTCTTCTTCTTCTTCTTCTTCGATTCCTCCATAAACAGTCTACTCAAACCAATACCAAGAAGATGCATGAAATTGATTATGTATCAATTTTTTCTAAAAAAGCAATTGTGGTATCAAATAAAAGAAGATTGAAAATCAAATTCATTCATTTAATTTCGTGATTTAAAACACAACAATTTCTAAGTTTTCATCAATTGAAAATTTTGAGTTTTTGAAACTTGGTTATCTGGACGATCGTAACTTCCGGTATCGCTCAAATTAAATTTTATAATCTTCCAATTTTACCCCTTTTAATTGAATTAGAGATAATCTCAACCATTAATTGAAAATCAATCGTATGGTTGATGCTATTCTTCGTGTTGTGTAGTGAGGGAGCATTCTCTCCCGATCCCTACCCTTTTATAGTAATACCCTTACTTTTTAAAATTATTTATTGTGATTAAGTGTAATTTAGTCATTTATGAAAATCATAAAGATTTTCATTTCTTTTCATTCCAAATCCTCCCATTTTTGGTAGAAAAGTTTAAGTGGGAAAATTAACCCAAGTTTTCTTCCAAACCATTTTCCTTCTTTCTTTAAAATACCTCTGGAACACAAAAAAAATTATTTCCATTCAAATCTTTTCTTTTCTCTCCTAATTAAAACTTGGGAACACGGCGTAAATAAAACTCAAGTTAGCTTTTTTAAAGGTTTCCTTCCTAAAAAAACCGAGAACGTGATGTTACTCTTTGCTCTTCTCGTTTCTCACAAACGTGAACCATTTATATAATTTAGAGGTGAGCAGGAAAAATCAAAACCGAGAAAACGAACTAGTATTAAAATCGACGGTTTTGATTTTTAATTTTTTCGGTTTGGTTTGGTTTTATGTTTCAAAACCGTCCAAAAAACTGAACCAAACATATTGCAATCAAACAAAATAGTTAACGTTGAGGGGCATAATAGTACATTTCACATATCAAAATAAATCAAATCCTAACTCTTAATTACCCTACTCCCGCCCCCTTCTTTTAACATTTCCCCCAAAATTGACCGAAATCTATCTACCCTCCCCACCCTCTCGAGTTCCCCGCTCTCTCGAACTCTAGGGCTTTGTTGATTGAAGAACACAATCTAAAGCTTGAAGTAGGAAGATCACGATTGAGGCTTGAAGATCTCGATTAAAGCAGGAATCTCGTCATCTCGGCTCTCGGCAATCTGCTCTCTCAACTAAAATCTCGTCATGCAAGGACCTCCATTTGTTTTTTTAACAATGAAATAAATGTTAAAGATTTCACCAAGCTGGAAGTGTTCATCGCTACATATTTGGGTCTAATACCCTATGTGAGTTAACTTACATTTATGGATACTCGGTGTTGGTCTTTTGTGTTCTTAACTTGTAAGCTACAGTATGTAACTATGTAATAAGAGGTTGTAACTTGTAAGGGCCAATAGGGCCATGGATTTTTTCTCTTTGTAGTTTTCATCTTGCAAAAGAGGAGGGATAACTCTTCTTTTAAGTTGTTTGGTTATAATGAATTAACGACATATGCTTTGAATTAATGACAGCTTGCAGTTTTCATCTGTTGTTAATACAATTTTTGTTCATTGTATATGAAAATTGAAGGACTGTGTTTATTCATTGGTAGATGGAAAGCAAGTCAAGCAAATACTAACAAGGGTTCGAGTCAAATGGAAGATGAGCATGTGAATGTGTTTGATGTTGATATTAAAGATTCAAAAGAACCGGTGAATGACGAGCAGAATGCTGATGAAAAAAAGGTGGTAAGAGGTACTGGGTGTGGGAACATTTGTTGTAGTAGATGATGGGAAGTCTATTAAATGCCCCTACTTTTATGACCGTGTTGACAAGTAATTCAAATAAATATTGTACAAATTCAATCTCTAATAATTTGCATAACGCATGCACATTATCACGTGTTTTAATAAAAGTGGACAAAGAAAAACAAACTATTTTGAATTTTAAGCCCATAGTCAAGGGGGGACGGAGGGGTAGTTCTTCGGTAATTCATTCGTTTAGTCAAGAAAAATGTCAAAAATATCTAGCACGAATGTGTATTAAAGACAAGCCGCCCTTTTAGTATAGTTGCTTTAGAGAATTTATTTGGGAGTTATGTCCATCTTTCAAAATTCCATCAAGTTAGACGGTTGCAAAAGATTGTTTGTCCATCTATGAAGATGAGATGAACATTTAAAGGTCTTTTAAAAGGTCAATTTGTGTCCCATTAATTCAAAAGTATAATTATATGTGTCTTACAACACATTGGGTGGATGATAATTGTGTGTTGAGGAAGAAGATATTAAACTTTTGTCATTGTTCAAATCATCAGGGTGTGACAATAGGGACAATGGTATACATGTGTTGCAAAAGTGGGGTATTGAGCGAGTTTTCACTATGATTGTTGATAATGTTTCATTAAATGACAGGGCTATTAGATTTTGAGTACAATGCTCAAGAAACCTCGTGCCATCTTAGATTATAAATCTTTACATTTGAGATGATTTGCACATATAATCAATTTAGTAGTGAAAGATGGTCTATAAGAGCATTTTGGCTCCATTTTTATGATATGAAACGTTGTTAGGTATGTCATATGTGAGATCACCTCCTGCTAGGTATGATAGATTCCTAGATAGATTCGTGAAAGTGAAAAATAATTGTAAACGAAAGTCATGTCTTGATTGTGAAACAAGAGGGAATTCAATTTTCCTAATGTGGGAAACCACCTCGTATTATATAAGATGTTTAATGGATTAAAAGATTTTTAGGATGTTTAATTTACGAGTTTGAGGGTCTAAAATGACTTTTTGGTAAAGTTTGGATGCTATACAAGAAGAAATCCGGGATTATGATATTAATATCCCTAACTTCATTCTCTTGGTTACCAAAGAAAAAGGAGTGAGTTATTGAAGGTTTATAGTGAGAAGAGGCTTGGATTTTTGGAGGTTCTTGAAGATTTAAGTATAGAAAGCTTGAAAATTAATATCCTGAACCATTACACATCGGGTGTCATTGTTTCTCTTCTTTTAGCTTTTCTTTACAAAATTGCACATTTATATTCTTGATTTATATAATATAATGGCTTTCATTGTACTCAATAATATAATTTTCAAAATTTGTTAAAAAGCAAATAATCTAAAATTTTTAGAAGTGATCATATAAACTATTTAACCTCACTATGGAAACTATTTAACCTCACTTGTAGTTTCTACAAAACTATTAAATTATGTTCATTTGATGTAGTGTGTTGGTTAATTGAAGACATGAAGTTGACTTTCCTTTGATCTACTAGTGGTGCAATGCAACATATTGTTTGAGAAGTAAAGTTATAAAGAAATAAAGCTTTAGTTTTGTTAGAATAAAATGTATACCTTTCATGTATTGGGTGTTACATGTGCAACAGAGGTTAAGTAATGTTATATTAATAGGAATAAAATTTATCTTGCATTTGTATTGAATAACCAACACATAATATGTTTGACATGTTAGTGTTTGATTGCACATATATTAGTTGCATGATTATATGCCCTTACATTCCCAGTTGTATGTTCAACAAATATCAAGCTAGTGTTGTGTTTTTTTCTTGATGGGTATATTAAATTATGGTCTTAATAATCTTGGTACTTGTCATTACCCAGGTTAAGTGATTTGGTGTTTTTTAGTTCTGATGGTGTAGTTGAATGAGTGTGCTTTGTTATTTATAGGGCTGGTAGATTATTGAACTTTAGTGCTTTTTTTAATCAAAATGTTAACAAATAAAATTTATAAACCCTTTGACCTTTTGTTATGATTTCAGGATTTTAGATATCATATTGTTTGGGTTGACAAATTTCGTTCATACTGGAAATGTTTTTTTGTCGAAAGTGAGTGTTAGTAGTTAATGTTTAGAGTAAATTACATGGATGGTCCCTGTAGTTTGCCACTTATTACACTTACAGTCCTTAAACTTCATTTATTACGTGAAATCCCTACTGTTTAGAGTTTATAACACTGATGGTCCCTAATACAACTAAAAAGACTAAAGTACCCTTTCTTTATCATTGAAAATGACCATTGTACCCTTTTTTTCTTTTTTATTATTTTTATTAGTTCTAAATATTCAAAAACATTATTAAAACTTATAAATAATAATATTATATATATATATATATATATATAATATCTACTGCCACTCCATCCTCACACCTTTCATTATCTTGCCGACACCAGTCTCTTTCTCAGCCCTACCGCCGCCGTCCACCTCCTCATCCCCGACGGAAGAACACCTCCGCCATCCACATCCCCGTCTCCTCTCGCCAGAAGACTACCACCTCCACCACCATCTCCCCTCACCCACTCACCCCCATCGCTGGAAGTCCACCACCGCCACCGACCAACTACTCTCGCTACGTCGCCACCACTTACCAACTCATCTCGTTGCGCCACCGCCACCCACGACCACCATCGCTAGAGAATACCATATTCGAAGCTTTAAAAGGGTTTTTGCATATGAAGTTCGTCACCAACACCACCACATCATGACCACCGTTGCGTCATCACCACCATTGTCGGGTTTCAAATTAGGGTTAGGGTTTCTTCATTTGCTGTTCTCTCTCTCTCTCTCTCTCTCACACACGCACACGCACACGCAGAGCTCCTCCTCACTTCTAATTAGGGTTTTTTATGCTATTATTCTAGATCTGTGTAGTATTTCAGATATTGTTTTTTATTTATGTAGCATTTTAGATCTTGTTCTTGATTTGCAAATTTTAAATCTTGTTCTTGATTCACGATTTCAGATGTTGTTCTTGGTTTTCTTGATGTGGATGATTGGGGGAAGAGGTGGTGAGTGGTGGTGATAGACGATCGTCGGAGGGTGGGTGTTAGTAGATAGTGGTCAGGGTTGAGTGGGTGGTGGTGGTAGACGGTGATATGTGGTGTTTGTTTAAGTTTTTGGTGGTGGTGGTTGTTTAAGTTTGTGGTCATGGTGGTGGTGGTTGTTTAATAATTTAATTAATAACTAAGTGTGAATAAATAATTTAATTGATAAGTAATTGTGAATAAAGGTTACAAAAAAAATAACAAATAAATAGCAGAAGGGTATTATCGTCTTTTTAAGTGATTAAGCCGTACATAGGGACCATCAGTGTTATAAACTCTAAACAGTAGGGACTTCCAACGTAATAAATGAAGTTTAAGGACTGTGGGTGTAATAAGTGGCAAACCACAGAGACCATCCGTGTAATTTACTCTAATGTTTATAACGTCATGCATTTTTTAAGACACATATGAGTTGAGCTCGAAATCGTCGATACCTATCACGAGCATGGGCTTAAGCTTGAAAACTTAGGCTCGACCAAGTTCGAGTTAAGTACTAAGACGAGAGTTAAAAAAGTCGAGTTGAGCTCGAGCTTGACACTATGTGGGCTCGACTCGACTCAACTCGGTTACACTCCTAGCTAGAAGGTGTTGACGACTAGAACACTACCATTACTACCTTCACCCGAACGACACTGTAGTGTACCCCTGCATTGCCTAGTCGGAATAGCGAAAGCGAATGAATCTTGTCTATTTAGGTACGGTTGGGAGTAGCCACCCAGTTGGTACATGAATTGTTACGACACATGAGTAGTTAACGAGGTTCCCACTTTAGGTTTAAACACCGTGTTGGTACTTTGGAATATTATAGAATTCTACATGTCATTATTGTTGTGATATTCACTTTCATGAATGCTATATGTCTTGTGTTCTTAGTTTTATGGAATTAACATGATGAATATGGTTTGGATTGCATGATTAATCATATTAGCTGTGTTGGATTGAATTATGTACGCTTTGTCTTAGTGTTTATGGGAATGGTTGTATGCATGTAAGGGACATATTTCGGTGATTCTTTTATGATTGAGTGTCGTTCTTTATTTTAAGACTTGTTTTGGGTTTTTGTTTTTATGATAATTTCTATTAACTTATGAGACGTTAACTAACACTTGTTATTTAAAATTTGTCTTGTACTTGTGCAAATTCACGTGGTTATTGCTTAGCTAGTTGGTTAACTCGTTAGGTGGTTAGAATGGTTAGATAGATCATTATATGATGCCAACTTATGATGCCGAGTAGTAGTTTTATAATTGATTTATGTAGATGTCAGTGACTCTGCGTTGTGATTTTTGAAGAAATGGTTTGTTAGCTTCAGCTAAACGTTAATTCTCATATAACTAACTTTGTATTCCTGATATACATTAAGGAAAGAAATGAACAAAAAAGAAAATTAACGGAAGAAAAGAAGAGAAAATAAAGGATAATGATTATGGATTCTTCGTGTTTTCAAATTGGAAAGAAAATGAATAAGTTTGTGTTCTTGGATTGGAGAGAAAAAAAATAAAAATAGTCATTTTACAATAATACTCTTTTTTTAATTATTTATTGTGATTAATGGTACTTTCATCACTTACGAAAAGTCATAAAGATTTTGCTTTCTTTTCATTCCAAAATCCTTTTGCTTTTGGGAGGAAAACTTAAGAGAGACAGTTATCAATTTTTTTTTCCAATTCATTACATTTCTATCCCCAAAATAACACGTGAACATAAAACCTTTTTTTAATTTCCTTTTAAATCTCTTCATTTCTTTCCAAAATTAAACTCGAGAAAACAACGTAAGTGTGTAAAGACTTTCATAACAATTGTTTTAATAAATATATAAAGAAATAGTAAATGTGTATTTTTATGAAAATGACAGTTACAAAACGTATCAGAGTTGTGTTGTGAGGGATCTGAGTATCAAGCCCAATGCTTAGATTCACAACTAGAAAGGACTCGAGTAGGAATGACCCACCCTTGAGTGTATTATGTGCTTATTTGTTGCTTTCTGTTAGTATAAGTGATTTTTTTCATGCTTTGGTATACTGCGATCAAAATGTTGGATATTTTGATGTTGATTATGATTAATGTAAGCAATACCACATCAATATTTACACATAACATGTGCAAACGACTGCATACTAAACCACATAGTAAAGTAGCATACAACATGCATACTCATGACTCAACATAATTGATGGACCCACACAACACACTCAAAACTCAACCATAAGTTGCATACCCTATTGATTCACCGAGCCCACCGCTACACCAACAATGCTTGAGTGAGTTGTGACTGTATTTATTAATACCGTGAAATTTATGTGAAGTTTATACTAAGCAATATAACTTCATACACGATCTGTACAAGACTAATAACGGGTTAGAAGATATTGTTTATAGTATAGTTTAGTTTGTTCCCGTGTGAATGTAAACATCCTACACGACATTTGTACATAATATATATTTTTTTTCTCGGAAAGAATCATTACAATATTACATTACAACCTATTCTTAGATTTTACGATTAATGTGAACGTGTTGATTGTGTGACATGCGATCGGTATAAGAAGGTGTGTTATCATTAATAACAATCTTACTTATTTATGATGAATAAATGTTATAAGATATTCTATTTTCTTTTATCAAAAACTTATAATTTTTAGATTGATTCGTCGTATATTTATTATAAAAATAAAAATAAAAATAAAAAATGAACACGAAGCAAAAAAGTTTCAAGAATAAAAAACTCTATTGTTATTATTTGAAATTTTGAATCCAAACACTAGTGAACTTACGAAAATAAAACTCATGCCAGTAAAATTGCAAGTGGAGTATAAGTACAGGGACTGTTTTCGTAATTCACTCAAAATAATAAAACACAGAGTGCAAAGGAGTAGACCACGCACCCCTAGTAGCGAGTAACAAAAATACTCCGACGCTGGCCTACAGCCCGAAGCGAGCCATGGCGGAGCTCCGCCACAATAGCTCGATCGGCGGCAGAGCAACACCGTCTCCTAGGAAACGTGATGACGTCACTTCCCCGCTCTCCTCAGACAATCATCCTCCTCACGACGACGATGACGGTGGTCGAGATCGTTACCCTCGAGATCGGTTCCGTTCACTCTTCTCTAACCACTTTCAGTTATTAGATGAAAGTGCTAGGGTTTATTCGCAGAACTTCAAGATCTTGCTTTTATTCATCACTATCCTCGCATTTGCCGGAATGTTTTCCGTTTATTCGGTCATAAGTCATTTCGTGAGTGATCCAATCTCAATTTCTAATCTACATTGATGAACACATCGTATCTGTTTTTTATTCGAATATATTATATTGTTTCGAGAGTTTAAATCAACTCAGACAGCACATTCTACTTTAGTTAAAACTGCAAGCCTGATTAGTTCGAGAGATTTTAGGGATTTCTTATGTAGAAGTCTGCCCTTCTTTCATGATCTTTAATGCCAATGGCCTGTCGTGAAAATTCTCACATATAGTTGGAATTAGGGATAGAGGATGCTGGTGATGTGGAGCATTGTTTGCATATGTATGTATGAACATATTGGCATTTTTTTAGCTTGGACATAGGCAGACAGTGGTGTTAAAAATAAGGTCCGGCTGTGGTGTTAATAATTAGAATTAGATTTGTTTGATGATAGTTTCATTAGTGTCGCAAGATTATTAGATTTATCACAAGTTCACGACAAGAAAAACAAAGAAGTGGTACTGACCTAGCCAGTTGCATCTGATCAGCCTTAGTCAAATAGACTAATAGAGTTGTCATCTTTCATAGTTGAGCATCATAGCTTTGTAGTTTTGGGGATTTCCTAATTGATATGTTTTTCATCCATTGATTTGAAAACTTCCCAGCATATTCAGTTGCTTGTTCCTTTTGGTCATGCGTGTGATGATTGAGATGCTTGAAATTATTAGCTTGTATAATCTTTTTTATTCTCTAGCTTTGTTACTTGTTATTAGCAAATAGTCGGTTTCTTAAATTGAACTAAGTTTGTTTTACTATCTTCTAATAATCTCTAGAATGCCCCATACTTGTGCACAAAAGACGGCATTACGCTTCACTGTCCACGTGTAAGCTATACTGAACTATCTTGGTTTCATACCATATTCAATCATGATCATCTAATAACTTCAAAGTTGTGTCTGGGTATTGTTGCTATTAGGTAAAGGAGCCACCTTCTTTGTGGGAGAATCCATTATCAGCCACCACTTCTTGGAAGTCATGTGCTGAAAGACGCATTGGTGCAATTTCAGGTAAAGCCTTAACACATACAGAACTCTCCTTGGGCCCTTTCATGATGAACTGAGGTTGATATGGAAGAGAAACAAGAATTAAGGTAGAGAAAATATGAATCACATAAAGTATTGATCTGAGATTGATATGGTAGAGAATGATCATTAAGGTAGAGAAAGTACAAAACTGCACAAATTTTAGATTGGCATACAGATTGCCAAAAAACAATGATTGGTTAAACAAAGCACACCGGAGTCGCTGCAAGGTGTTCCTGAACATGCATCCTGGATGTGATGCAATGCCACGTGTGTGATGCGTACGCATCAAGAGTGCTTCACATGAGGCACAAGGCACTCCTTAAAAGGCTCTAGCTATTTAATTGGGTTTTTAGTGGGTTTATTTGTTTGGAGTTGGCCTATTATAACTACCGATGCATTTTAACCGTCAATTGAGTGATTGACCTAATATTGACCTCACTTCTCCCGGACCAAAGTTGCTGTCCCCTGTTGAAGTCTAATCCCCTCTTGAAGTCAAAGTTGCTTCCCTTGTAACATCATTCTTTGAATTACTTTTGGTTATAAGTGAATTACTTTGATTGCTAAGTATTTACAAGGTAAAATATGTTATGTGGAGTTAGTTTATGAGTATTTTGCCGACGCTTCGCATGCGTGATGCTAGCGCATCTGCATCGCCTCGTACCTGCCTCTCGAAGCGAAGAAATTCAACTTTCGACTAGGGCAGCAGCTCCCTCTTTCAGGAATCCCCTGTTGAATTCAAAGTCGCTTCCCTTGTAACATCAGTTTTTGAACTACTTTTGGTTATAAGTGAACTACTTTAATTGTTAAGTATTTACAATGTAAAGTATGTTATGTTGATTTAGTTTATGAGTATATTGTTAATGCCGGACACCTCACATGCGTGATGCTAGCGCATCTGCATCACACCTTGGCTTTTGTGACCCTTAAATGCCTCGCTGTATCAGCCTTTCAAAGTGAAGAAATTCAACTTTCGACTAGGGCAGCAGCTTCCCTGAACAGCCCAGATCTGATGCCTTTTTTTTTCAAAAAGAAGGTGATAATTGACTTACAAAAGCAGTGGCTAACAACACATTGGTTAAATATGCCTCTCACTTCTGCCTTTTGTTATCCCCTTAGAAAATGATGCTTTTTGATGAGTATAACTAATTAACTATAAGTTGGAACTTTGCAAAAATCATTTACATAGATAGCAGTCATCAGATTTGATTTGCTTTATTCACAACAAGCCAGAGGATCAAGTAGCTGCTTCCCTCATCATGAAAACATTTTTCTTTGCTAGTCACTAGTCAGAAGCTAGACAGTTGAGTAGTCCACTATATATATGTATGTATCCGAATTTTCTTTGAATCCTTGCTTATTAACATATAGTCCTACTAATTGAACCTAAATTTCTAAAACTTAGCTCAATGATAAAATAAGCTAGAAGTTCCTATACCTCACCTTCACTTTTGTTACGACTTGTCTCTTCTGTCAATTCATCTATGATTAAGTAATTTTTCAATTCCTTAGAGTCAACTTTCAATTATATTCTTGAAATTTATATAGGTTAGTATCTGGATCTGATCAATTGTTCATCGAAATGCTAGAAGATTTTCTTTGCATTGAACTTTTATTACCCTGTTTCCTAGGCAATTCTAAAGAGATGTTACCTTCACACCTTTTATTTGATGTGCGTTTAAACGCTTTTATCTAAAGGAGTTTTTTTGCAATTAAGGGTCCTCCCAGGGGGTCGAGCATTTGCTCAGCTGTACACGGCTTAACCATTACTGTGGCCGTTTCCTTACCACCTCCTGACCATCCCTAATTGAAACCTCCATGGGAGTAAAACCCTGGACCTCCCCTACGGGAGCCAGTGTCTTACCTAGTAGGCTATCAGGTGATGGCTTACATGACAGTTGCTCTAACACCAAAACTGAGAGCCTTTAAGTTCTGTTTTCTTCCATATGTATGATTAGTTGAAATTAGTGAGGTGTTTCTCATTGCTGGGTTCTTATATTAGGAAGCATTTATAGTTCATTTAGTTTTGACCTTCTCATCTTCCTTCAGTCAAACCAAGGATTTAGTGCAACTTCAGTCTAAAAGATTCTTATGACATCCATACCAATCATTACTTATACAGCCTTTTATTATTGGTTTTATGCAGATCTTCCTGAGGCAAACGAAACAAATGGATATATTTTTATTCATGCAGAGGGTGGGCTAAATCAGCAAAGAATAGCCGTATGTTTTATTCTTTAAAACTCATTAATAAGGGATATTGGATGGATCTGTTACACTCCTCTGCATCATTGTAAACCTGTAAAATTATAATCTTATGTCTCTTCACAAATCTTCTGCTTTGTTAGCGTCTAGACCTTCTGTAAGTGTATTCAAACCTGAGGCTTATGCTGGCATTTTCTTAAGTATTGGTTGTGATATAAATACACATACGGTTTTTGGAAGTTAAATTGATATTATTTCAAATTTTGTAGTTCCTGGGTGTAATAAGTCAAGTTTCATTGCTCATGGCGCAAAACCCTTTCAATAGTTACTTATAACCACTTCTGCATGATGTGCTGGTCCTTTTGTTGTGCCTAACCCCAGACAGATTTACCTGCTTCTTACAGTATTAACTTTTATAATGATGTGGAAATGTTGTTGCTGTGACCAAAACCATGTCAAATACTAACTTTGTGATGATGTCTTTGCATGTAGATATGCAATGCTGTTGCTGTGGCCAAAATCATGAATGCCACTCTTATTCTGCCCGTTTTAAAGCAAGACCAGATCTGGAAGGACCAAACGTGAGTCATCTTTACCAGAAAACTTTATACTTTGTTGGGTCAACTGAAAGTTTGGGTTTGACAAGCAAAATCATGAATGTGGATATTCATTATTTCCTTGGTTCAAGGTTGTGTATTTTTTATGATATGACTGCTAAAGTATCAGGAGTTTTTGTTCTTTTTACATATATATTTTAAACATGTGCTCGTAATATACCTGCATACATAAAACTTACAGTATGTAGGTTTCGAAATGTTTTTTGATGCTCACTGCCCGTTTTCGAAATGTCAGATCTGAAGCGAGCTTCTGCTTTGTCCATGTTGTATAGGACTCCGGTTTTCACACACTTATATTTAGGGGCTGTTTCT
The DNA here is from genome assembly GCA_032274825.1 of Drosophyllum lusitanicum. Taxonomy (NCBI): domain Eukaryota; kingdom Viridiplantae; phylum Streptophyta; class Magnoliopsida; order Caryophyllales; family Drosophyllaceae; genus Drosophyllum; species Drosophyllum lusitanicum. Next base: position 5,624 of record JAUEJL010059403.1, on the reverse strand, counting down.
TTTTTTCTCATTAAGGTGCTGTTTACTGTCCAGTAGTTGCACTTTATGGGGAGGGATCTGGATGGGGACAGACATGCGTAAGTGTTTTGTTATAACTTTATGTAAAAAGAAGTCTGAATGCGGAAGGGAGTTAAAAGGAGGCTTTCTCCATTCAGAGGCTGCAATGGACAACCATATCCCCACCTATCTTTTTAACACCATTTTGTCCTTGCAATCCCAAACCGCGCAATTGATTGTGCCTCTATGTCTTCCATCACACTAGCGGCACCTCCACATTGTCAACTTCTTGACATAGCCGGCACCTCCACATTGTTAGCTTCTCGAAGTAGCCGGCTCCACCACCACTGCTCCCTTCTTCGATCAATGTTGGTATTGTACCTTCTTCAGTCGATGTTGATGTCAGTTTAGGGTTCTTAAGAAAAATGGGGAGAAGGAAGCAGTGAGCTGACTCCTTCAGTCGATGTTGGTAGGTTTCATTTGTATCATTTTAAGGGTTGGCGACCTCTGAAGAACCGCTGTTGGTGCTTTTTTTAGGTTTCATTTTGATGTAGCGGTTCCTTCTTCAATTGATGTATCCGCTGTTGATATGATACATTCAATGAGCCGGCTCCACCATTGCTGCTCCAATACCTTAACCTCTGAAGAATAAGAACAAAAAGGAAGGTGTCATTTGTGTCAGTTTTAGGGTTCTGTTGATTGCGTTTTGGTATTGGTTTTGAATTGTTTTCACCATTGCTGCTCTACCACCTTAACCTCTGAAGAATAAGAACAAAACGAAGGGTGTCGTTTGTATCAGTTTTTGGGTTCTGTTGATTGCGTTTTGGTATTGGTTTTGAGTTGTGTTCACTGGAATTTTTTAGTGAAAGCAATGAGCTCGAGAGACAACTGATTAGTTGTGATTATTGGGTTTCATTTGTATCATCTTTTTCATTTATATAAATTTGATTAGTTTAATTGATTGATTGTCTTTATTTTGTCAATACAGACCTTACTTCAGACATACATCATTTATCCAGACAACAGGCTGATCTTTATTTCTAATATTCTATATATGTTTATTATATTAACATATATATGTTTTCCCAGAAAATTTGAGGACATATTTGATGTGGATCATTTCATTGACTACTTGAAGGATGATGTGCAAATTGTGCGTGATATACCATCATGGTTTACCGACAAGTCAGAGCTGTTCACAAGCATAAGGTTTCTCTAATTTTTCCCTTTATGCATGCACTTGAACAGAATACCACAGAGGACCTCTATTTAAAACTTTTTTCAACCTGATGAAGTTGAAATGATTATACAAGATGTGAAGATAGCATTCTCAGTTAACGTTGGTTGTTTAAACTCCGGGGCTAAAGTTGAGCATATAGGTTTTGATTGAGTTTTCTTTGACACCTCTAGAGGTGGCAATTTCTACCTGTTTACTTATGAAAGGGTTAATGCTGGTTGTCATTTATTTCTGACATTTGACGGGTAAAAGGTATAATTTTAGCTTAAAAGAAGACGAGCCGAAAGTTGCCCCAAGTGTGTTTTTAATGTAGTTAACCTCCTAAATCATTTATTCAAAAAACGAATTATTATTGAACCATTTTAAGGACCTAACCCGTGACCCAACCCGCTCGAGCTGCCCCAATTATCACCTCTAGTCAGCCAGCACAAGTCTCATGCATATATGTTTCAGTTTGGTAAGAAATTTGTGTTGATGCATTATAGACGGACGGTGAAAAACATCCCCAAGTATGCTCCCGCACAATTCTACATTGACAATGTTTTGCCCCGGATTAAAGAGAAGAAGATAATGGCGTTGAAGCCTTTTGTAGATCGACTTGGGTACGTTGTGGGTCCATTTTCTTCTAATGATTTGAATTTCGTTTCATTAATTCTAAACCTTGTATGTGTTTATTCCTTTCCAGTTATGATAATGTCCCTCAAGAAATCAACAGGTTAAGGTGCAGAGTCAACTATCATGCTCTCAAATTTCTTCCTGAGATTGACGAAATGGCTGATCAACTTGTTGCAAGGATGAGAAATCGAACTGGCAGTCCAAATCCCTTCATGTAAGTGTGTTCAAGTGATTTCCATGAAGTGTTTATCTGATTATTTGGATAAACGGATTCTGCCTGTGGTTATCTGATTATTTGAAATAATCAGTTTCTAAAGTAAAAATAATATTACCTATTTTTTTCATTTTTAACCTATTTGAGAGTTGAGACAACATACTCCCATTTCACTAGACATCTCTCTTTTTTTCTCTATAATGTACTTTTTAGTCATTGTATCTATTAATTTCTTAAACAATCAGAGTTGCCAAATACTCAAACATCTTATTCTTTGATTATAACTTTGAACAGTGAAAGAATATCCAAACACTAATATCTAACCTATTTTATTACTACTGATTTTGAATTCTAATTATTCAATATCTTGTAATCACTTTCAAAGCACGCATCAGTCCGTTATATTTGGTGTTGATAGAATTCTATGACTTGTTACTTTCAACTGCCTAAAGACTTGCAACAATGTCTTCTTCAACAGGGCTCTTCATCTTAGATTTGAGAAAGGCATGGTAGGACTTTCATTTTGTGACTTTGTGGGTACTAGAGCAGAGAAAGCGTTGATGGGATTATACAGGTTAAAAGAATGGCCTAGGCGTTTTAAGGTTGGATGTCATTCTAAATTTCTGGGATCAGAGTACTTGTTAAAAATTTTGTTTTTTGTTTTTAAATTTAAGATTCCACTTGTGATGACCAGTTGACCACATGATTGTCATGATCCATATATTGTTTGCTACAAATTAGAAAATATCAATCTAGCCATGCCTATTGAAACATGCAATTTTTGGAACTAATCGCTAAAGGTGGGAAAATGGGGTGGGTGGGTTGGGTAACAGGTCCAAATGGGTAATTTTAGTGCAGTTCCCAATGGATTTGGCTGACCTATCAATGCATTTGGATGTTTTTTAAAATTTTATAAAAAATTACCATATTAAAAAGAATATAAAACCTATTTTGTTAAAATAGTAATCTAGTTTTTTTCTTTTTATACTAAAAGTGATTTACCAGGATTTAAGCATCTGAATTCCCAAAACAGTTGGGGTGACTTTCAACTTGTTAACCCTTTTCCACTTGTTGGCTCATTGGATCTTAAAATACAACAAAAAAACCCATCATTCTTTGTTTCTTTTTTTGTTTATTGAATGAATTTTCTTATTCTGTGACTTGCTGTAGAATGTTTGCAGGTGCTTATTGCTATTTTGTTATTATGCTGAAATTAGAAGTTTGGTTAGAGAGGAAACTAGGATGACAAAAGGTTCTTGTGATGCAGGATGGTTCACATTTATGGCCTCTTGCCCTACAGAAAAGGAAAGAAGGACGATGCCCTCTTGAGCCTGGAGAAGTTGCAGTGATGCTGCGGGCAATGGGCTATCCAAAAGAAACTCAAATATATGTTGCTTCTGGGCAGGTCTATGGTGGACAGAACCGAATGGCTCCACTTAGGAACATGTTCCCTAATCTTGTAAGGACCTCTTCTAAAACTTATACCTTAGATTTCCTTCCAACTTTAAGACTATTGGTGGCAAGATGGGAGGGTGTTTAAAGATTGAGTGACGGATCAATAGGGTTCCTCTTTCTAATATAGGTCAAAACAGGCGGGTCAGGTTGGATTACCTGCTAATGCATCGTCCTTTTTGTAAATTTCTTTGATGATAATTGCGGTGCTCAAGATTATAAAAGGGCTAACTGCAAGAAAAGCTACATACCATTTACTTTTACAAAATATGCAATTTGTTGCATTAAATGGTAAAAAAGAATAGCATGTATGTTGCATTAGATGGTTAAAGTTATGTTGCTTATACGGGTAAAATGTGAATAGCTCATTGCATTAAAAATAATATGTATCCTTGAATAAAAGATTTAGGAGGTAGGTTTGCATTAAAGATAGGCTGTGGCTGTCTTTCAACCCATTTGTCCCCTTTAAGCTAAATTTATGGATTTGACCTGTCTGAGATAAAAACAACCAAACAGACCCTCAACGTATTTTTCAATATATCTGATTCTTTTTTTTTACAGGTAACAAAGGAAGAGTTAACAACAAAAGACGAATTAGACGGCTTCAGAAAGCATGTCACAAGTTTGGCTGCCTTAGATTTCTTGGTATGCTTGAAATCCGACGTTTTTGTGATGACACATGGAGGAAACTTTGCTAAACTAATAATCGGCGCAAGAAGGTACGTGGGTCACCGCCAAAAATCCATAAAGCCCGATAAAGGCCTGCTTTCAAAATCTTTGGGAGACCCCTACATGGGATGGGCTACTTTTGTTGAAGATGTTGTCATCACCCACCAGACCCGCACTGGACTTCCAGAGGCAACATTTCCCAACTATGACATTTGGGAAAACCCTTTAACCCCTTGCATGTGCAAAGCTTGATCATATTATCAAAGGTAAGATCTTGATCTTTATCTTTGTTGGGTTACTCATTCATCTTCGAGTTTTTAATTACAGTCCGGAAAGCAAAATGAACGCATTGGCACACTTTTGATAGGACAAAGATAAGAAGATGCTAAGAGCAGGGGAAATAGATAAACTGTGGTTTCTTGTAGTCTTTCAAGCTCGATAATTGTGGATTCACAATGTTGGTGTAAATTAATATAGGGAAAAGTAAATGGAGATTAGTCCTGGAAGCCCTTTCTTATCGGGGGAGATTAACATTTTGAACTAACCACTGTTCTTGTGAGCATGTCAAAGGGCGAAACTCCTTGCAAGAAAGAGTGATTTTGGACGAGTGATATGCAAATTCAAAAAGAAACACTATACTATGCACCTCTTGTTCAAAATCAATCATTCTTGTATAATACAGTACCCTTTTTGCATTTTCATGAGAGCGTATTATTTGTTTGTAGCGATATGATAGTTTAAAAGGTCAGTCGTCCCGTGTTTGTTGTATCTTGAAGTTGTGAATCATTGTTATCTAGTTATTTGATTTGAATTTGGTTAACTTTACATGTGGAGAAAAAGTTACTTCTATTCTAATATATCTTGTGCCCTATAAATGGTGTAGACACATCTCGTAGAATTATTAGTTGCGCTGTGTCGCAAACAAGAAGACGGGTGTATTTGTACTTTTGAGTCGGATGATTATTGTTTCTTCTTTTTTGGTGAAAAACCGAATTGTGTGGATAGCGATCTCAACGAGGTTCGTGGTTGTTTAAGAATTAGAGCAAGGCTTTGTTTTTCTTTGTTGTAAACCACACGCTTTAAAGCTTTAATGAGAACTTAAAACAAAATAATGATGGAGATTCATGATTCTATTTCTAGTCTAGTAGGTGTACGAATCAAAGGTATCATTAATTTTTCAAGAAAACGACATTTGATGGGCTTTTTTTTGGCTTGCACGTTTGCGGTGGGCAGATTTACACTCAATCCTTGCGTATTCTTGGGTTGGTTGGGTTGGTTTTTTGGGGAAGGGGAAGGAAAGAATTTGGAGGAGTAGTTTTATATTTTTTGTTGGTGATTTTGTATCACCGACGTAATTTAATTATAATGGGATTAACTTATTAACCACTATGATCGTAATAAATATCGAACAAGTTTGGTGAGTGCGGAGTGCACACTTGT
>JAUEJL010059392.1:0-18790 GCA_032274825.1 Drosophyllum lusitanicum | reverse complement strand
CATATTATTTTTGTTGATTGAAACATTAGTTTGACTCTAAAAAAGTCAAAATCAATTTTTTAGAATTAAAGGAATGAATGGCTAAGATTAAATCTTTTATTAAATGAAGGGTACAGATTATTTAATAATTTTTTTATAATTAGTCTTTTATTTATATTAGAAGATTGACGGCTTATAAATTTATCAAATCAATTCGTGTAATACACGAGTTTATAACCTAGTTATTTTTAATAATGTACGTTTTTGTGTTTTATTTGAATAAGGTTTGTGTCGGTGTTTAACTAAGTTTACATTTGAAAAGATCGAGTTTCTCACCTTCATATTACTTATACGCAACATAGTCGTAACAACTTAAAATTAAGCCGAATATGGTGTTTCAAAGTTTGGAATTAATTTCATAAAAAAATTTAAACAGTGTTTTCAACCGCTATCATTTGAAATATTGAAATTATTTAGATTTGTATTTCATAATTATGTCAATAAAAACATGCATATTATACATTTTAACTAGTGTTATATAATAATTTAACAAAATAGAGGTATGGAAACATGTAAATCCAACACATGATAGCAAGTACGACATCAAACCCTTGAGGAGTGTTTGATTCATAGATTTAAAATCCTTCAAGATTTGAAATTTCATCTAGTTTGGTTGGATTTAGAAAACATTAGTAAGATTCAAACCCTTAAACCATCGGCAGTGACCGTTGCAGGGGGCCGGTGGCGTAATAGAATGTGGAGGCAGTATCAAGACGGGTTGGTTGGAGGCAGCGTCAACGGTGGGGTGGTTGGTGGTTAGGTGGCCGGAGGTGGAAGCTTGGGGTAGGCAGAGGTGTTGGCGGTGGAGTGGTCGGAGGTAAAGGTGGCAGTGGTGTGGTGACCGGAGGTAGAGGCGATGTCGGTAATGGGTGACTTGTGGCGGTGGCAGTGGGGTGCTAGACATGGTGTCGACGTCGGCGGTCGGTCAAAAGTTAGTTCACTAGGTTGGTAGAAGTGAAATGTCGATGATGAAGGACATCTCATGTTCAAGAATTTTGAAATTTCTCCCCCTTCCAAAGATTTTGAAACCCCACAATCACGGGATTGTAAATCTAAAAACCACCCCTCCTTATTTTCAACCAAACATGAAATTTCAAGAATCAAAGGCTTATAGCCCAGCGGTATTAGGTATTGATGAAAGTAGCTTCTATTCAAGAAGTTGAGGGTTCAAGTCATGTGATGGATAATAGAATAAATTAAGAAGTAGGTTTGATGGGTATATAGGTTTGTTTTGTCTAAAAAAATTAAATTTCAAAAACTTTAAAATGTAAATAACATGAAATCCTACGAAATTGTGTGACCTTCCCTTACTTTTTCCTTTTCAATAATTACAGGATTATGAAAAATAAATGATAAAAACTAAAAAGTAACAATCCCCCATGAATCCATGATTAGACTTTTAAGCCTCAAGGGCCGAATTTAAGCCCAAGTGCTTGTGTGTGGCATAAGATACTTGTATTTAACATGAGCTTTAATTTATTTAAGATACTTGTATTTAATATTTATGAGGTTTTAATTTTGGCAATTTGGGCCTATAGTTTAATAATATATTTAGGGCTTCGAGTTTGGGCCTGCATTTATGGCTTTTTGCATAGCAAAATATACCTTCAAAATTGGATATCAAAAGGACTTTTTAGGGCCAATTTCTTCTTTCTTTTTCCTAACTAATTGTTTCTCGATATATCAAAGTATTATTTTAAATTCGTTAATATAATTATTATATTATATTTATAAAAGAAAAGCCCCAAAATATGAGACTTTCTTGAAAACTAAAAGAATTTTATATTTAAGTCACTTGACATAGAAAAATAAATAATAACAACTTTAGGAATAACGTAAAATTTAATTACGATAAGGTTTGTATTATAGAAAGTGATTTATACACAGTTTTTTTGTCATATACAACAAAAAATGTATGTTTGGACCACAATACCCTTGAACATGTTGAGAAAAATAGTTAGTGGGTTTATGGGAGTAAAAAAATCATTATTGTTGTGTGTAACAAAAAAATATTGTGTATAAATCATTTCCCTTGTATTATATATAACCATAGATAGATAATAATAATAATAATGTCCTTTAATTTGAATCAAAATTAAATCTTAACCGTTCATTAATTTATAATAGATAATTCAATATATGTCATTCTTAAACCTTAAACATTTCAAAATATCATATTTAAACAAATTTTTAATTTTATTATTTCAAACTCTTTTTAATTATAACCAATAAATATTTGACCTATTGTTTATAATTGTAACGATAATGATTGATGACTTATATAAAAAATAAAATCACATCTCTTCATATTATGATACCGCATTTATGCCATCACGTCGACGCTTCTATCGCTGGTCTTGGTGTTGACGCCGTCTATTGCCATTTTTTTAAATCTTATTTTTTCATGTTATATAATTATTTAATATTTTTTATTAATGTTTAACATTTTTTATTTTTTAAATCAACCCGTATATTACACTGGTATTTAATCTAGTTTTATATTATATGAGTAAAGAATGAAACTATTTTAAAACCAAAAAAATAAATAAATATATATGTATGTATGCTAAAGTATTTGATGGTCCATCGTGTTTGAAACAAATAATTAATAACACGGGTTTGCAAACAATGAGAAGTAAACTCAAATCATGGTCACTCCGATGATTACGTGTTTATATACCCACATACACAGGTTAGTTTGTGTAAACACATGCAGTAAACGTATAGTTGTATATGCCTATTATTGTGTCTTTGTTTTCTAAATAAGTTTTTCGTGGTTATGCTCCTTCTGGGGGGTGGAGCTTGTTGAGTTTGGAGGCTAATAAAGGCAAAATGGTGTTTTGGCATGAATTAATGCTCCACGCCGTGGAGCATGGTTGCTCGGCGTGGAGCACTCGAGACCTCACGGTGTGGGCATAAGGTGCACGGTGTGCACTCTTGTTCTTTGGGCCAACTCCTTTTTGGCTTATTTGTGGCGGTAGTTAGGCCCTTTAGAGTTTAGGGTTAACCCTAGTTTCTCCTCTATAAATATTGATCTCCTGTAATTGTAACCTTGAGCACCTAATAATAATATCAATCTCTAGTTCGGTCGTGGACGTAGCTTGATCATACCGATCGAGTGAACCACGTAAAATACTTGTGTCCTCTTATTCTCGTTTGCTATTTGCTTGTTTGTGTGGTGTTTATTGTTTGGGTCCATTCCGCATTTCCTTACAGGTTTTTGGCTTCGATCCCCAGGGCTGGATACAAAAGGCTTCTCTGTTCTTTGAAATTAATGGTACCCCTCTTCCCTTACGTGGGCGATTGGCTCAATTGAGCATGACTGGGGTGGCTACCCATTGGTTTACCATTGTTCAACAATTGTATGACCCTCTGACTTGGGACCAATTGCAATCGGAAATGCTTCAACGTTTTAGTGGGCTGGATATTCAAAATCCTTTTGAACAATTAGCTACCATTAAACAAGGGGATTCAATTCATGATTATATCGATGAGTTCGAATATTTGCTTTCTCTGGTTCCTAAGTTACCGGAATCCCAAACGCTGGGTTATTTTTTGGCTGGGTTAAAGGAGGAGGTCAAGAAATGGGTCAGGCTGCATCGTCCTCAGAATCGACTTCAGGCTATGCATTTGGCAAGGGATGTAGATAATCTGCTTCATGCTCTGAAGACATCCGCCTCTCAGACCCGTTTTCGGTATCAACAGGGGTATAGTCCTGGTTCACCGGGTGGGGGACCTCTTTGGGATAATCAGAGCCAGGGGTCGTCTCGCACTGACCTTTCCCGTTCCAATTCTTTTCGTGGAATGGATAAATCTGCGGGGTTTCGCGGGGAGTCGTTCAATTCGAATTCTCCACATCGTCTCTCTTCAGTGGGGTCTGCCGAGTTTGCTTCACAGTTTAATCGCAATCGGGGGGTTCCTTCTTTGTCTCGCACTGAGTGGGAGGATAGGAGAAAGAAGGGGTTATGTTATCGATGTAGATAGCAATTCGGTCCTACCCACAAGTGTCCGGAAGGCAAACTTCGAATACTTTTGTTAGGTGAGGATGAGAACGTCTCTGCTGATGGCCTCATCACCTCCATCGACGATGTGGAGCCAGGGGAGGAATTTTCAAAACCTTCACTTCCTTCAGGAATGTGCACAGCTTTGGAATTTTGTGGTTTCACAGCTGACTCATCGTTGGGGGATAAAACTTTTAAATTTGAAGGTTTAATTGTTGATATTCCTGTGGTTATTATGGTTGATAGTGGGGCTACTCATAACTTTATTTCTTGCAACTTAATGCAATCTTTGGGTCTTTCTGCTGAGTCTTTTTCGGGTATGCATATACGATTGGGGGATGGTCATTCTGTTTTTATTAATCAACATTGTCCGGATTTGAAGATTCAGGTGGACTCTTGCACGTTCACTATCGATGCCTTGGTGTTTGATATGGGGCACTTAGACATGGTCTTGGGAATGGCGTGGTTAAAGACCCTTGGGAAAGTTGTTCATAATTGGGAAAAATCTACAATGCGTTTTGTACATAATAATACTACTGTGTTTTTACAGGGAATTTCTAAATCAAAACCGTCTCCAGTTGCCCTTCAGTCTTGGTTATCTTTACCGACTAGTCATTCTTCTCATCAGCCCTTGTTCTTGTCGGGAGTGGTTACCACTAATGCTACGTTGTCACCAATCCAAAGTAAGCAACTTCAGGCCCTTTGTGATCAGTTTGCAGCTGTTTTTTCTGAGCCATCGGGTTTACCTCCTGCTCGTATCCATGATCATTCCATATGTCTTCGGGAGCCACATGAACCAATTTGTGTTCGTCCCTATCGCTATCCACATGTTCAAAAGGAGGAGATTGAAAGACAAGTTCAGGAATTGTTACGATTAGGCATGATTCGTCCTAGTCGCAGTTCTTTTTCCAGCCCGGTGATATTGGTTCGTAAGAAAGACAATTCGTGGCGTATGTGTGTGGATTATCGTGCATTGAACAGGGCTACAATTCCGGATAAATTCCCCGTTCCGTTGTAGAAGAACTTATCGATGAGTTGAAAGGAGCTCAGTTTTTCTCTAAATTAGATTTAAAATCTGGCTACAATCAAATTCGGATGCAACCGGACAGCATCGAAAAAACAGCCTTTCGCACACATGACGGCCATTACGAGTATTTGGTGATGCCTTTCGGGCTTACTAATGTTCCGGCTACTTTTCAAGCGGTAACGAACGATGTTTTTCGACCTTTTTTGCGCAAGATGGTGGTGGTTTTCTTCGACGATACTCTGGTTTATAGTTCTTCTTGGAGTCAGCATTTGGAGGATTTGGGAAGGGTGTTGGGTGTCCTCCAACAGCATCATTTTGTGGTCAATAAGCACAAATGCTGTGTTGGACAGCACGCTATCGAGTATTTGGGACATATAATCAATGGAGTTGGGGTTGCTATGGACCCAAAGAAGATCGAGGCGGTGTTGGATTGGCCGGTTCCTCGTAACATCAAAGGCCTTCGTGGGTTTTTAGGCCTTACCGGTTATTATAGAAAATTTATTCGTCATTATGGTAGTATTGCTCGACCATTGACTGCGTTAACAAAAAAAGATGCTTTTGGTTGGACTCCGGAGGCTCAACTCGCATTTCAGGCCCTTAAGGAAGCAATGGTGACGGCTCCGGTTTTGGCCTTAACTGATTTTCAGATTCCTTTCGTGGTGGAATGTGACGCTTCGGGTCGTGGGGTTGGGGCGGTTTTAATGCAGCAGAACCGCCCGTTGGCTTATTTCAGTAAGGCGTTGAGCGATCGCAGCTTGTCAAAGTCTGCTTATGAACGGGAAATTATGGCCTTAGTGTTGGCTGTTCAACATTGGCGTACTTATCTGCTGGGCACACGTTTTGTGGTGTTCACAGACCAGAAAAGTTTGAAATTTTTGCTGCAACAACGCATTACTACGCCAGACCAACAGAATTGGGTCACGAAACTGTTAGGATATGACTTCGTAATCCAGTATAAACCGGGTCGTGAAAATCGGGCAGCGGATGCTCTGTCACGGCGAGCAGAGAACGGTGAATTTCCTGCTGTTGTTTCTGTACCAGTATGGGTATCTGATGGATGAAATTAAGAAAGATCATAGTTACAAAAAAGGCGTTTGGATTGTACTGCAGAGCCATCTAAACACCCGGGGTTTGTTGTTCGCAATGGGGTTTTGTTTTATAAAGATCGTCTGGTCATTCCTAAGCACTCCAAGTTTATTCCTTTATTATTGCAAGAATTCCACCAGTCTGCTTCAGGTGGTCACTCGGGATTTTATCGAACCTACCGCAGATTGGCAGCGAATCTTTATTGGGTAGGAATGAGTGCTGTCGTTCAGGAGTTCGTACGTGCTTGTGAGGTGTGTCAGCGCTGTAAGGCCAGTTCAACAGCCCCTGGAGGTCTATTACAGCCCCTGACTATTCTGCAGGCTATATGGGAGGATGTTTCGTTGGATTTTATTTGTGGGTTACCGAAATCTAAGGGCTTTGATGCAGTTTTAGTCGTGGTTGATAGGTTATCTAAGTACAGCCATTTTCTGTGTTTTAAACATCCTTACACGGCCAAGATGGTAGCGGAGGTATTTATTAAAGAGATAGTGCGACTTAATGGAATTCCTAAATCGATTGTCAGCGATCGAGATCCTCTTTTTCTCGGTCATTTTTGGAAAGAAATTTTCAGATCACAAGGGACTCAGTTGAATATGAGTTCTGCATATCATCCTAAGTCCGATGGCCAAACGGAGGTCGTGAATCGTTGTTTGGAGACTTATCTTCAATTCGTTGCTTTGCAGTTGATCATCCTCGTACTTGGGCTATTTGGATTCCGTGGGCTGAATTTTGGTACAACTCTACGTTTCATAGCTCTGCGGGTCAGTCACCTTTTGAGGTGGTTTATGGTCGCAAGGCTCCTACAGTGATGCAATTTGTTCCTGGTGAAGTTCGAGTTCAGGCTGTGGCTCAAGAATTACGTGATCGTGATGAAGCTCTTAAGTAGCTGAAGCAACATTTGCTTCAGGCACAGGCTGTGATGAAAGAACAAGCAGATAAAAGGCGACGGGATGTACGTTTTGATGTTGGGGAATGGGTCTACGTGAAATTGAAACCTTACCGGCAGCTCTCGGTTGCTTCACGTATCCATCAGAAACTGGCAGCTCGTTTTTTTGGACCTTTTCAAGTGATTGATCGCATTGGACCAGTGGCTTACAAGTTAGAGTTGCCTGTGACGTCTAAAATACATCCGGTATTTCATGTGTCGTTGCTAAAAAAAGCGGTGCAAGCTCCGGCGGAAACTGTTTTACCTCCGGAATTGGAGATCGATGATGTGGAGTCGGCTGTTCCTGTGGCCATCTTAGCAACTCGTTCTGTTTTGGTTCAGGGGGACTCGGAATTACAGTGGTTAATTCAATGGAAAGACTGCTCTCCGGAAGACGCAACATGGGAAGATGCTAACGCCATTCGTGGTCAATTTCCGGATATAAGTCTTGAGGACAAGACTTTGTTGGAAGGGGGGAGTAATGATGGGAATGATAGTAATGCAAGGGTATTTCAGGTATATTCTAGGAGGGGCGGAAAGGGAATTAACCAAAGTGGCTAAGAGAAGTCATTAGAGGAGAGAGAAGGGTGAATAAAAGGGATGGGGGTGTGCATGATGAGGTAGGCAGTAATATTGTTAGATTGTTTTGGCTCTTGCTTATTAGCTTGAGAGAGGGAGTATTCCTTGGTATTTGTTCTTCCGATTGATCTCTTTGAGTTAATTTCATACAGCCTTCTTCCATTTCTTCGTTTACTGTTCTAATTCTATATTGAATCTATCGGTTATCTATCAGCTTACACAGGAGGAAAATGAAAAATCAGAGAATAAAGAGAACAGCAGCAAAGAAGAAATGACACAGTGCCAGTGATCCACCAGCAAAGAACTATACAATCCTTCTAGTCCTGTTCAAACCTGCAGCAAAAACAATAAAACATCCTTGTGCATCTCAGCATCCAGAAAAAAAAGAAAATAGCATAAGCAGCATGAACAGCCAGACCAGAAAGACACCGAATGAGATTAAACAGAAGAAAGGTACAAGTCTGGGGAGAGACTGACTAAAATTATCTCATCTGCCCCCATGGACACTCATTTGCCACCAAAGAATATGACCTACACAATACAACAAAGGGAGCATAGACAGGCCATGCAACCACAATGAATTTTCAATGAAGTAACCTCACTCTAGTATGCATATAACAAGAAATCACTCGGAAATTTATCAGACTTCAGAATTTACCAATAACAAAAACAAAAATACTAGACGTGTCAATCAAGCTGTGGACCACCGACCACCACCAAAAAGAAGTCAATAGATAGCCTTCCAATTGAAGTAGACCATCAAAACTGAATATAACATCAATTCGATGCCATCGCACCTACAAAACCATATCCCAACCATTCTGACACAATAAATAGCTATCGAATTATGGCTGGGTTATTATCCAGAGAAAAGACCACTAGAAGAACCTGGAATCATTTATAAAGAAGATCCTTAGGCTAATTGTTGCCTAGTAATAATTTCTCCCACCTACGGATAAATGATCATGTGAACTAAGAAAAACCAGATAACAATGATCACATTAACCACACAAGACATTGAGCACCAAACGAAATATAAACTGATCAGCCATCTGGAACATAAAATGCTACTCACTAGGAAATAAGAAACTGAAGAGTGAACAGACGGATGGCTGATAATAAACAACACTCACTAATGATACGCATCAGCAGAAACCACTACCTAATTCTTTTACTTCTGTTGAAACATGTGGCAACAAGTTACACCCTTACGAGGATAAGCAATTCAAAAAAAAAATTAAGAAAAGGAAAGAGGAAAAAAGAACCAGGTGTGTAGGAACCACGGTAGAAAGACAGATAATAGATGCAACTAGAAAAGAAAACGAAAGTAGAATTTGCAGAAAGATATGTATGATGACGTCCTTTAGTGCACAGGTACTCATATGCCATTGAACAAGACGACATTTATAGTCTGCAACATACACGAATGTAGATAAGCCTATGCAAACCACATGTAAACTTCCATAAAACAATACTTAACAAACCAAAAGCTGAACAGTGACACCCTCTATGACCTTGCAACCCTTCAGAACTGCAAACTTCAATACGAAGCTAACAAGAATGAGATATGCCAAACATACATCTACACCAACAATAAAACACCTCAAAAAAGAGAGAAAGATCAAGATACATCTGATCGTGATACAAAAATTGATCAATAGAACTCCTTTCTAAAAATTTAAAAGAAAGTAAACTATAGCACAAAATGATAAGATCCTACTGTTTTTTTAATTCCCATAAGCAAGCTCCCCTTTAAGAAGGATTTACAAAAGAGATGGCAACAAACCAGGAAGGGTAAGAGTCCAGGCCAAGCGCAATTCTCAGACCTATAGCAAATAAGCAAGATTTAAGAAGCTACACCGTCATGAAAAAACAGAAAGCCAATAAAGCTAAATATGTTGATCATAAGAATCTAGACAATCGAGCAGAGGGTCATCACAATGCCTGGTCAGTGGTCACCCCACAAATCTACAACAAAAGAAAAGATTCTCTTCTTTCAGGAACATATAAAGAATCAATAAGGAAATACAGCAAGGAAAGGATGTTCTAGCAAGAAGAAACTTCTTTTATCCTGAAGTATCAACCCAAATTCACTTCAATAAGCAAGCCCCAAGATCGAAAAGGATTCCACTAAACAAGCCACAAAAAGTAAGAAACCATAAAGGGCAAGGGTCCAACCCACTCCAAAGTTCTGTTGGACCTATCAGATAAAAAAAAATTCTCATGATTTTTAGAGATAGGAGAAAATCTACTAGGAAAACTAATGAACAAATGATAGAACCAGAAAAGTTATAGGAATATTAGGAGGTAACCATTCGCCAAAGGCAGACTGAGATGGTTATAAATATGAGCAAATCTACTCGAAAAATTGCTCCTGTCTCCCAAAAGTAGATGAAAAGAAACCTTCCATGTTTTCATGCGCCAAAGACAAAGCAAATCTACAGAGTCTGCAAGATATAGCAAAAGAAAAAAAGATGAGCCTAAAAGATATAGCAAAAGAAACTTCCACAAGAGATTAGCATCTGAGCACTCGTACTCCTAGAAATTAGTAACCGATAAACCCAGCACGGACTTCGCTGACTCCTCAACCCATCCAAAAAAGTACTTGTCTGATCCACACAAAAAACATATGCACTACAAAACAAAGGAATAACAAGAACAAGATCGCTACTTAGGTTAACAGGTTATCATAGTCAATTGAGCTTCTTGTATTTCTTGTATTTAATAATGACAATGTAGCAGACAAAACCAAACGACATTTCTTCTTTTACTTTCCATCAGCATAGCTAGGGCAAAAAAATAAGAATAGATCACAACGACCCACGAAGAACAATGTTCCAATCCAAGCTTTCATAGACCTATCGGTATAAGAGCAAGATAAAAAGTTCTCATGATAAATGAGGACGGCAAAGCAATGATACGAAGATTTTTTTAAAAAAAAGAAGGCAAGTATTTGAGACCCAACAGCGAAGCTGGTGAGCAATATGATTGGTGAATGAAGTTTATCACCAGATGAACCTACAAACAAACCATAATCCCATCATGCAGGCTTATAAGGAAAGTCGAGAGATCACATTTAGAACATAATACCAGCAGAGATGCAGGTGATTCTTGATATGTCTAGACCTATGCCAACAACAACATATGCCTACACATCTAGACTTTAGCATATCAAAAGTAATAAAAAACAACCAGTAAAATAAAGGTTAGAAGTCACAAGAAAGTTTGACTGAAACGCCTTCTGCTACCATATGGGTATTCCACCCAAGCAAGAAAAGTAAGACAGCTTACAGAATCTGCACCATACAAGAACAGCATGGATAAGCCATATACAACAAGGAAACCACTACAAATAATATCAATCAAGCACCCATATGTGAAGCAACATGAACTCTCTTATGAATCTCCTGCCTTTCTGATAAATACCTGTGAACCAAAAAGATGAAGAAATAACTGTCACACATATCTACACCAGCTGTGATCACCGCCAATATGAATGGAAACAATAGCTAATTACCTACGACAAGAAGTACTATGCAATGCTTCTACTTCTAATTCCCATAAGCAAGGCCCAGATAGAAGCTGATCCACAGAACACCACCAACAACAACAACCAAGAAGGAGAATACTCCAATCCATGCACAAGCTCTTCCTGAACCTATTAGCATTTAACAATGATAAAACATAATTCCTAGGGGGGGAAAGAAACCAATAATGCTAAGAGAGATAATGATCATGAGAAATTGAGAACCTAAGAAAAACCAACACATGGCGATCACGATGACTGAACCTATCCATTTGGGCCCAAACAAACCTACAACAAAACATAATCTGACAGGACGCTTACAGGAAGTGAGAACAGAGAGGCCAGAGCAAAGAAGAAAAGATGGTGCTACTGATACACCAGCAAAGAGCAAGAAGTTCCATTCGTACCTGCATCAAAACAACGTACCTTTGCGCATCTCAGCAACAGAAAAATAAATAGCATAAGGAACAGTCACGAAAACAGACCAGACCAGAAAGTCACTAAAAAAATGTGCATCATCCGTAGGAAGACAGAAAACCAATAATGCAGATAAACGCAATGATCATTACCTGGACCATTAGTGTTTGGCACCTAACAAACCTATGAGCAGCTCCGATGGAACACAGACTTCTTATTTCAAGAAAGAAAATCAAGAACCACAACCCTAACGATCAGCCATAGAAAATAGCCAGAGAAGAATGTACGACAACAAGAACCAGAACCAAATAGAAATATCATGTACTCCTAGGTTAACAGTTCACAATCATTGTCTCTCGCAAACGTGAACCAGAACCAGCAACCCGATACCGTAATGAATGGCATACAACACGATATTCCCAACTATAGAAGAAATCAGATGATGAACCATTAGTCCAATGTACGAGAACTGCAGCCTCAAAACCAATAAGAACATAAATTTGCCTAACAAACAGCCTTCAGGTGAAAAATCGATATCATATGAAAAAGATTTAAGAATCAAACTCATCGTTCGATGCCGTAACAAACAACTTTTGAATCTAGATCATCGAATCTTTAATTGGATGGAACAAACCATTACTATCGATCGACTTTGAGTCTTTGACATCCAACTTACAGGATACAGAGGATAGCAGAAAGCTTCAGTAGCTTTTTATTGAAGTTTGGGGGTATATATAGGCATATGGTATGTATGTCGGTTACTCGTAGGTCAAACGCTGAAACAGTCAAACACATAAGGCGGTGGGTCAACTTTTTTTTTTTCCCTGTTTTGTTCATAGCACAAATGACTTACTTATGAAAAATGTTTTTTGTGTTTTATTAATTAATTTATATAATAATTATTTTATTATTACCAATCATCTTTTAAATTATAATTATAAACTATTTTTAATTTGTCATCAATTTATGTAAGATTTCAATTGTAACTTTAAACATTTATATCCTATACATTTTTAGGGATAGTAAATAACTTAATAAAAATTATTTTGAGATTTCAAAAATGTCAACCCTAAATTAGATATTTGAATATAATGGTTTTTGATATTTAAAAAAGGGTAACATATTAAATTTATAAAATAATGAAATTGGAGATAATGTTTTTTATTTTTAAATGATTTAGTCAACCCTAAAATAGATATTTGGATACACTAAAGAGTTTAAGTTTTTATAAAGAAAATATTGATATAATTTAAAACTTTATAAAGATATAGATGTAATTTATAAGTTTTAGATAATATGAAATTATCAAAAAAAAATGTTAGTCAAACTAATGAGAAAAAAACTTCATCATTGGTGGTAGAGGCCGGACTTAGGAGATCAAGAGAGTGATGTGGTGTTAATTTATAATAAGTGCGAACTGCACAAAAATGCAGCCAACTTATGAACTTTTTTTGAAAAGTTAAAAATACAACGAACTTGTATAACTATACAAGTTATCTATTCTTATAGGTTACCTAACCGATTTCCAAATTTTTTTATTATATTTTAGATTTTTATTCTTTGTCGGGTTCCTATCTTTACCACCACCTACTCCCAAAATCTATCCCAGTGGTTTGAAATCTTGCAAATTTGCACCCACTCAAAGAAAATTGTCATAAACAATCATCTTCAAACTAAGAAGGTGGATAGCCTTCAAACCCCACCGCTTTCGTGGATTGCCTTCAAACCCCACCGCTTTCGTGAATAGACTTCAAACCCACTGATGTCTTCAAACTCCACTGTCATCGCCATCAAACCCCACTGCCATCGCCTTCAAACCAAACCCCAAGCACTGCCGCCTTCATCTGCTTCAAATGGGTTTTCGAACTTGGTATTTGGTTCATGGATTTTGCAACTTCCACCAACTTCAAATGGGTTTTAGGGTTCAAAATCACGAGCTTCAAACTTATAATTTAAAAGTTTATAAGGATACAAATGTAGTTTACAAGTTTTGGAAAGATATAATGATATTCTCGAAAAAAAGATGTGAGGAGTCAAACAAATGCAAGAAAAAACTTCATCTGCGGTGGTAGGGGCTAAACATAGGAGATCGAGAGAGTAATTGTGGTATTTGTTTGGTATTAATTTATAATTAGGGCAAACTGCATAAAAATATAACCAACTTTGATTAAGCTATCATTGTATACAACGAAATTTATTTTTTTGAAAAATTAATACAGAGAACTTGTATAACCTCGACATTGTATACAAGTTACCTATTATTATAGGTTATCTGACTGGTTTTCTAAATTTTTTATTCTTTTCTGGTTTTGTATCTTTAACATCTTCAACAATTCTTCACCCACTCCTAAGATCTCTCCTAGTGTTTGAAATCTTGCAAATTTGCACTCACTCAAAGATATTTGTCAAGAATATTATCTTGAAACAAAGAAGGTGAATAGCCTTCAAACCCTACCACTTTAGTGAATAGACCTCAAACCCCACCGCTTTGGGAACATGCTTCAAACCCTACCGACGTCTTCAAACTCCACCGTTGTCGCTTTCAAACCCCGTCACCGCCTTCAAACCGAGCCCCAACCACCTCCGCCTTCATCTGCTTCAAACGGGTTTTCGAGTATGTGTTTTTGGTTCATGGTTTTTACGACTTCCACCTATTTCAAATGGGTTTTAGGGTTCTAACGCAATGATCATTACATGGACAATTAACTAGACCATTAGTGTTCGGCTAAAATTAAGCAAACGAACACAAGCAAGTATCTTAAAATAATTCACAAAGTTTGTAATTTAATCTGGTAATAATAACATTATAGATGAAGATCTCAAAACAATTCACGTATAAAAATTCACCATAACTAAACAATGTAAGCATTCATTCACACATATACATATGTCCTAAAAACATCTTAACCATCACGAATATAATTGAATCATATAACACAAAGACACAAACAAATGAACATGACTTGTTTGTGTCCGTTCGTTTTTTTAAAGACGAACACGAACGAATAAACAAACAAAATTTTGTGCTTGTGTTCGTTCATTTATAAAATTTGTTTGTTTATGTTTGTGTGTTTAAATACCAAACATACATAAATGAACAAGTGCATATCAAAATGTATTATAGTGCAAATTCAACATTATTAAACATTAACAGACATATTACACACATGCACATGCGTGTGTGTCTATATATATTAACCCATGATATATTTAATTAAGGTTAGTTGAGTTGTAATAATAATATTTAATTAAATATAATTAGTAATAAATGGTTAATTAAATAAGTAAATATGATTAAAATTAAAAATCATCCAGGGACCAAAACTGAAAATAGTTACAAACTCAAATGACCAAAAAATAAGGGCAAAATGGTCATTTACAAATATTTAACACTTAGCTAATAGAGTAAGGACCAAACGTGAAATTAGTCCGGGTCGAGAGTGATTGAACCCGTAACTTTTCAGATCCAGATACCAAAACAGTTATTTTAAGCAAACACATGGACCAAATTTGTAATTTACTCTAAAAATATAATAATTAAAAAGTAAGAAAAATAATTTAGAAGAAAAAATTGAATAAAAGAATATAACGGTATTTTCGACATTTTAGGTACAAAATGAAAACAGTGAAGGCTATGTGTAATAAATGAACCACATGGACAAAGAGTGTAATATGTGACACACTATAGGGACAAAAATGTGTAATTTGCTCAATAAACTATGACACTTTTCTTTACAGAAACATTTATTCTTTCATTAATTGTTTAAAAAGTTATAATACGTCTTTCATTACACGACCAACAAACTTAAAAACACATAAATTGGATCTAGGTTTGCAATTTGAGAGTTTTAGGTAAAATATTGCATAAATTGGTATTGAATTGAAAGATTGTTGCATTAATTGATAGAAAATAAAGATAATTGCATTGATTGGCAAAATTTTAAAAAATTGTTGTATAAGTAAGTTATCATCCCTTTGTGGTATTATTTGAGACTTTGAGTGGTCCGTTTGGATTAACACAATAACGCCGCCCTCTAATTAATAACCGTTTTATAAAGCGAGATGAATTGTACACATTGATTTGTTATGTGTAACAAAATTATTTGTTTAGCATATAGCATTTTAAACATCTTGATAAAAAATAGACGGTGGGTTTGTACTAGACATTAAGTCATGATTGTTACGTATGATAAAAGAATTTTGCATACAAATCACCTCCTTTTATAAATAAAAAAAGTATTGATAACTCTTACATCTTACAATTCCAACCACCCTGCCGTGTCAAATTTGTATCTCTACCACTCAGCTATATAATGATTAAGTTCAACCATACTAAATTGTATGGTCAAAATATTACCCGAATAACCAAAAAAAAAAAAAGATGACCCAACTATTAAAAAACCACACCCCTTCTCCGTGCGTCCATCTGTCACACCGTGATGAAATAGAAGAATATATCACCACAGTGTGGTAAAGGGCACAACTCCCATTTCACCCTCCCTCTACCATACTCTAATAAACCTAAGATACACTTTTCACCTCACTTTTCTTCAATGTACAGAATAAAGTGGACAAGACATCAGCTATACAATAAAACTGTCAACATGATGTGTGACTATAAGCAGCCTTGTAAATAACTAATTCCATTAACAAATCTTTATCAAAACACTCTTTGATACTCGAAATCTAATTCTTTTCAACACTTGAAAGTCTAGACAACGAGTTCGAATTAATGCAATATGTAATTGAGTTTAATTGCTTGAGTTCTAATTGATGCCGTTTAAAGATCAACATCCAAATGTATTCAACATCTTTACATTTAAGCATAGAGTGAATCAAGGTTTCAGCCTGAGTCTCACAACAAGGACATAACCTTAGATGGAGTATCCATACCATGTTCTACTCATTTTCATTCTACAACAATCTGGTTACATCTAACTCCCCCAAAGAATATATATGCATGTTTTTATAGGACTAGCAAAGACCATTATATGTTGGCTACAACTGGCCTGTTGTGAAAAAAAATCATCTTTTTAAAGCCTTTCACTGTATGGTGATGATGGTTAAGTTGAAAAGAAGTTATTCACATGTTTAAGACTTAATAAAGATATTAAACACATGAAAAAATTTAGTAAAATATGTAGAAAAGCAATATCTCAATTTTATATATAAAAAAAGTTTCAAAATGTTTAACCAGACTTAACTTTTTAATTGATTCTTGAGGTAATGTTAAAGTGGTATAACAAATGAAGGCGCAAACATCATAAATAATCCATAACATGATTTCTAAAAGAGATCGTTCTATATCCCCGTACTTATTAGATAAGATGATTATGAAAAACGTAGAGCAAATAAGGAAATTAGTGGATTCCACATTTCATATTTAGTGGGTAGTGCTAAGTATTGTCGTATATCAAACGAGTGTGACTTTGTAATGTGTTTAATAAAATTCAGGTGTTACTTCACTTATTGTCAGGTGGTTTTGAGTTAGATCTTCACAAATTTACATTGTATAAGAGCTAGGTCCATCTTAGTTGGCCAAACAACCACACACACTCCACGTAACCCGTAAGTAGACACGTGTTAAGTGCAAAGAAGGCCACATTTAAGGGGTGTGTTGAGTATTGTCCTACATCAAATGTGTGTAACTTTGTAATATGCTTAATAAGAGTCTTAAGTTACTCCACTTATTATCAATTAGTTTTGAGTTAGAATTCCCTAAACTTACATATAAGAGAATATATATTATTATTTTTCTAAACACCACGTAAATGATTATAAAAAACTAACAATTTTCTTCCATTACTTTCAAATTCATTATATTAGACATTTTGAATTATTTTAAAACTCCTTGAACTCACAACGATTTTTTTTTTCAACACCAAAATAATTTCATTATAGAGAAAGATGCTAGAAGGGAAGTACAATATAAATAGTTACAAACAAGATGAAGGAGAGTTACACCGACCTATCCATCTATTAGAATGATTACACCCAGGGGCGGACCCAGGATTTGAAATAGGTGGTAGCAGCGGACCTAGGATTTGAAATCGGTGGTAGCACCGTCTTGAAAAAATCGGAATTTACACTACGCGATGGTAGCACCGTCTCAAAAAAATCGAAATTTACACTACGTGGATAAAATTGGCTGATGTCTCGTACCACCACCGGCTTGTGCTTGGGTCCGACCCTGAGTACACCTTGGTATATTCTTGACTAAAAAAACAAAAATACTTGGATTTGACTGCCCATTAAGACACCAACACTTTATATTGGGTTGCTGGGAAGACTTTTTCATTTCTGAATTTTCAAACTTGTCACAAAAAAGTGTAAACAATTCCCATGAAAGCCTTTAGTTTGTCCCCCTTGAAATTCATAGATTTCCCCTATGAAAGGAGATGCGAAAGTTCGTTTATATCAACACATTCAACTCCCCACCAACAGCTAATATCATGCAATATCTTCCTTGTCACAATGCATTTAACAAAAAGGTGGTTTTCTGTTTCATTTTCCCCACCACATGTACATTGGACAAGATAAAGATAAAAAGATAATGTATCTCCTACTGAAGTTAACTTTGGTAGCAATTCTATTATGGCCAATTTTCCAAGCATCTAAACAAACTTTGAGCGGCACCCAATTAGTCCAAAAAACTAACCAAATCCCTTCTCTTTCAAATAGAAAGCGTCCATGACGTATGGACAACACCGTGAACTCTCCCAATGGCTCCAAAGCGCAGCGCTCCTTCTCCATTGACCCATCCATTTGTTGGTGTAGTTCGAACCAACAATCCAACAGAATGTTAACTTTATTGTATTCTTTGTGGATCTTTAAAATGTTTCTTCACACCCCGGCTATTTTCCCGAATGGATTCGCCCCTTCCATCCAGCCATTTGCACCATGGATTAATTGAATGACTTTCAAAAAGAACCTTCTTCTTGAACCGTCACCACACTTTGATAATAATGCAAGATTGAGGGTCTGAAGGTTGTCCACTCCTTGACCTCCTTATCATGATATCCAAAGGAATCATGTAAAATTAAGATGCAAATATTTACAAGAATTTTATAAAAAGAATAACTATATGAAAAAGCCTTATGGAAGTCTTTTTGTAAGACCATGAGTATGGCATGCAATTGAGGTTACTTACTCCGAATGTCATATCAGTGTCACGTTACTTTCCCCTTTCC
>JAUEJL010059381.1:0-18792 GCA_032274825.1 Drosophyllum lusitanicum | reverse complement strand
AGATGATGACTTGGTTTTGAAAAGACAAATGTTTTTTGTTGTACTCACTAGCTATGTTTATAGCTAACCCTGTGTGTAAAATGTTTTGTATCCGCAGGATGTCTAGAGGCCTTGGTGAGGCGGGTAGATGCCTTGGGCATAGTTTTGATTTGGTTGCATTTCCGGTAATCTTGGATTTCCTACTCTTTTGATTATGGTCGTGAGATTAACTGTGGTAACACCAAAAGTTTTGGGGATATATTCATTGACAATGTTATTTGTTAAACGGTTACTTCATTTTGTTGAAATACTTGAATAAAATTATAATGCTTCCGCAATGAGTTAAAGTTTTGTATAAAATATGTTTTAATTTGATTTTTGGAAAAGTTTAGATTTGGACCGAAAATCAGGGTGTTACACTTCCGCAACACTAATTTATGAAATTAAAATTAGAAAAAGATATATATTTATGAAATAAGGAGAGAAATGTTTATAAGATTTTAGAAATTATATTGATGTGGGTGGATAATAATGTTTGTGTGAGAGAGTATATTATTGTGGGAGAGTATATTTTAAATGAATAAAAAGTTAAAATAAATTA
Organism: Drosophyllum lusitanicum; assembly: GCA_032274825.1. Classification (NCBI taxonomy): domain Eukaryota; kingdom Viridiplantae; phylum Streptophyta; class Magnoliopsida; order Caryophyllales; family Drosophyllaceae; genus Drosophyllum; species Drosophyllum lusitanicum. Next base: position 18,212 of record JAUEJL010059381.1, on the reverse strand, counting down.
GAAGATGGAGTGAAATAGATAAAGTTTAAGTATTGGATGAGATTAATTTAGATATAACGAAAGGTTAAGATTTTGTCTTGATTGAATTTTAAGAACTCCTAAATTAAAGAGCAGAGAAAATGTTAAATGGTTTATATAGTAGTAAAGATATATAGCAAATTATTGAAAAATCTCATAAAATATAATAATAAATATTTAAGTTTATATAGTAAATTATTTAAGAAAAAGATTAAATGACTGAATGCGAAATTATTTGAAAACCATAGGGACTTAGCTTGTAATGTTACAAAATGACAAAATGGTCATTTTAAAATGTTTAACACCATGACCGTTACTTTTAATAGTTTAAGGACTAGGTATGAAACAATTTTGCTACAGTAAGGACCAACTAAATACTTTTGTAACATAAAGGACTGAATTAGTAGAAAAGTGCAAACCACAGGGATCAAGTCAGTAAAACTTTGTCTAAATTACTATTGTATACAACTAACTTTAAAATTTTAAAAATAATACAATTAACTTTTATAATTCTCTTATTGTATGCAAACAACTTTTTTATGTGTTTGTTGTTAGTTTTCATTGTATACAATGAACTTTGTCGTAACTTCCATAATATATAACAAATTGAATACAATATGAGGATTATGAAAGTTGATTATATTATTTTTTAAAAAATAAAATTGGTTGTATATAATGATAACTAAGACAAAATTCATTGTGTTTTAATACACTTTCCCCTTTTTTAATTATACTTAAAAATGAAAAAGTATCATATGTTGTTTTCTATATTTTTTTAATTTGAAAAAGGAAAATTTCATTATTTTAACCAAATGCATTTTTCTTAAATTATCGTCGAAAACTACAAATACAAACTTTACCCATATTCCAGATTATTTTTTTAAAATAATAGAAAATAATTTTCTCAACCAAACGCAATAATAATATATTGTATCAAAATAAACTATTGAGGAACATTTTACCTAAACTTTTCAATAACTTTTTCACTAAGGTAAAATGGGTGCTTAAGCGTTACAGATTTTAATCGACTGAAATTCACTTTTAGATATCGAAATCCATTATAAAACATGTAGTAATGAATTATAACACACGTAGTAATGACCGTTCTGATTGTCTGTCATATTAGTTTTTCAAAAATTTGGCTATCTTATGACTAAGAGCCCTAGTAATGACCGTCATGACTACCTTCACCAAGTGCCACATACCTCATCACCCAATTTCATTTTAATTTTCAGTTTTCTTCAAATATAAATTACAACTAATATTTAAAATATAGAAATATAAACTCAACGTACATTATAAAAGTTAAATAAAAACCACAATAAAATACAAATTTAGTTTCAAAAAACAAAAACAAAGTCGAAATCCTACAAAATAGAAAACAATAATTAAAAGGAATACAAATTTAAAACTAGTTTGCCGGCTCGTTGGGAAAATATTTTTGTAGAATATGTTTTTTCTTCCACTTAATAACTCGCTTGCTCTCATCCGAGATACCCTCCATGGAAAGCAATAAAAATTGAAAGTCATCCATCGGATACTTTTCAAAATCGTACACACAAAAATAAATAAATAAATAAATGAGCCGTTGAGCTCGTCATTTAAGTGAAGAGCATGGCCATGACAATGAAACGACAAGGGTATGACGAAGGAGCATTAACAAGTGACGAGGGGCAACGGTGGGTAAAGGCTCGTCATGGTGGCCCGTGACAAGCCACTACAAGTGGTCTTACGAACAATATAACTTGACCCTTATAGTTAAATTGAATAAAACTTTCTGCATGAAGAATTTATTGCATATATCACAAATTAATAAGATCTAAGAAGATTTGAATATACGATCTTAACGATGTAAGATTCTGTGGAGGTTTATGATGAAATAAGTATCTTTTTTCCTTAAAGAATTATAAGTGTGTACATTTGAGTGAACCAGCTAGTAGAGGTCCTCCGCATTCAAAAGGGGCCAGATCGATGATCATCGACATCACATGCTTAGGGGCAACATATATTCATATATAATTTGAAGTTTCGAATTGTATCTACATGTGATGTATGAATATAACTATACCTAGACACAATGTCGTATCTACATGTGCTGTATTTATATGTGATGGTTTAGAACTATATATAAAAAATGGTTAAAAACTGTAATTATATATATGTGATATTAGAGAGGGTATAAAAGGTTATAGTAGAATTGAACTGTACGTTTTGGTTGGTGCTAGTGAATCACTAGATTGAAAAGTTGAATGTAACATTATATAAATGTTAAAAGTTATAGATATGTGGTAAGTGTTAGTTGTTATGAAATAAACATGCATATATGTTGTAAATGCCATGCATGATTAATTCGTGATGATTCTACGTACATACGATGGAGGATGTGTATATTTACCGTCTATTATAAAAAATGTGTACATACATATATTAAATATTTAAATTTCGAAAGTTTTTGTTAAAAGGAGCTTCCGCTATAAAACTGATCATTACAACTAAAACCCATATAATAGTTCACATCTGAAAGTTTACATTAAAAGAGGAAGCATAAATCATTAAAAAAAATTTGATCGATCAAAAGATCCACATATATACATAACCCAAGTTTGTTACTAAAAGATTGTTCCATCTCAAAAGGCATTAAGAGTTTCCAAAAGATTTGTTAAAATATAGTTAGACAGGAGCTTTGTCCTTGTCCTTGTTGCGCCCTGCAAAACATTTTAAAATAGTATCTGATAAGCTACGAGAGCTTAGTGAGTAAGCCAGACTATCAATCATATAAACACATGTATAAAATCACATATAGATAACACACATATATCAAGAACATGCCAGCCTCTGGTTCTAGACCCATGATAACAAACTGAGTCACAATATTGTACTAATCCTAAGTCACTACTGCGCATAGCAGTATGTTGATTAACACATGATATTATTCCAATGTAATAACACACATGTTGCACATATGAAGAATAGTATAGAAGACTCATCTTATAATCAGTAAGATTTTTAACAGTCCATAGATGATAATAATTCAATGAATACGCCAATGACTAGTCTCTACAGGTATAATATCAATAATATATTAATATGTTAAACCCACATGCTACTGCTGAAACTAAAAACTGAACAGGGCATGGGCACGCTTGTGCCTTAAACTGCAGGTACGGCTGTGCCACTCTCAGACATTGGCGTACCTTATCCTGCAGACACGCCTGTGCTTTGACTTGGTATGCTTGTGCCTTTACCCCAAAGCACGGGGGTACCTCATGAACTAAGGTTTGCCACGAGGCGATAGGCACGTCCATGCCTCCCCCTGATGTGTACTAGTAAGTCGGCCAGTCGACTGTTTTAAGCCATTTTCAATTCAAAACTCATTTCTAACGATTTCTAACAACACAGGGGTGTTTCCTACACCCCAAACAGCTATAAACAACAACTAATACATAATTAACATGTTTTGATCCTTAAATCCATCTCTTGAATCACTTGACCCATAAAATATCAAAACTAATCAAACTAATTATACCTTGATTGTATAAGGGCTGTTATGATGCTAAGAAGATAATTATTTTGCTGTGTTTTTGGTTCTAAAATCGCAAGGGAAGATGGAAGCTTCAAGTATGTATGTATGGATATGTATGTCTGTGTTGAAGTGTTTGAAAGTTAAGGAAAAGAACATATGTATCTAAAAGTATGGTCTAATTGCATAAATGGTCCCCTAACTTATCCCTTTTTATTTTGACGGTTTTAACCCATCTAGTTTATAAACACGTCTTATCACATATAGTCACTTATAACACATATAACACTTGTATATTAATTATATTTAATTAAGACTAAACAAAATATGTGTTACAATATTCTAGCCATAATTAACCTCGTCATATATAATTCTAGCTAGTTTATAATTTTAATCACCTAGATGAAGTACACCTGTTAAAATACTTTATATAAAATAGAAAACTTGTGAAAGATGATGCATTAAGTTGTAAAATTAAATTACATATCTCCTTCGCTAGAATACTTATCTTTATCTTTAATCTTTGAATGTAAATAAAAATAAATATTTGTATTGTTGCTTCTAATTGTAACAATAATGATCGATTGCTTGTATAAGAAATATAATAACGTCTCTTCGTATCATAATACCAAATACGTTTCTACCATCACGCTTGCCTTCCCCCTCACGTCGATGCTTTCACCACTGGTCTAGGTATTGACGTCGTCTGTCACCATTTTTTTAAACTCTCGTTTCTTCATCGTTTTATAATTATTTAATACTTTTTATTAATGTTTAATATTTATCATTTTTAAACAAACTCGTGTATCCACACATGTATTTAATCTAGTATATATTAAAAGAAAATCGATTATGATGATATCATTTCAATTTTTAGAATTAACTGCACCAATCAAAAACTTTTATGTTCAAGAATAGTTTTTGCATAGCTAATTGTTGACGTCATAATCTCTATGCCCTTTTATTTTCCTTTGGGCATGGATCCTCTTAGATCCACCTTATTCATAAGCTTATATTTCAAAAAGTACCATAATTTCACGAAGAAGTTGTGGTTGTAAAAAGTGGATATGAAGAACAAAATTGCAAAAAACAAAACAATGTGAGAGAGGGGGCGGGGTACGGTGGTGGTGGTGGTGACAATAACAATGTCGATGGTGATGGAAGTTGCCGGCAAAAGAGGGAGTCAGAGAAAGAGATGAAGTTAGAAAGAGGAAGGGGTGGTGATGTGTGATTGTGTGCCAATGAAAAGAGAAAGAATATGTTTTTTACTTTTTTAAAATTGAATCTTATTTAAAACAATTTAGAAATAAAATAAAATTGAGAAAAAATAAATAAAAGAGGAGAGGAGTATTTTTGTCCTTTTATTTTGATCAGGGACTAAAATCATAAAAAGTTTGACATTTCACAACCAAATATACAAAATTTGAAAGTTAAAGATCAAATTGTAAAAAACAATAAAACACACGGACCAAAAATGTAAATAACTCTTTGTTTTATAACAATTTCAGACACCGCTCTGGCGATCTTTTTCTGCGTCTAGGTTTCCCCCCTTTTTTCCCATTGTAATTCATCAAAGAACCCTTATCAAGATACAGTGGCAATGGCGAAGGACCGAGGAGATTCTTCAGACGACGACAGGCTTCTAAAACGAGCTTCTTCTAAAAAAGAACATCATCATCACAATTCCAAGAGGAAATTCGAAGATATGCCCGACCCAGAGTCCAATGTCTCGTCGGAATCAGATCACGGAAGCAAAGGTAGTGGTAGCCGGAGCAGCAAAAGGAAAAGAGGCCGCAGATCAAAATCACGAAGGGATTATAGTGACGAGGAAGACGATGATCGGTCGGATTCCGATACTGAATCGGAATCAGAGTCGGAGTCAGAGACGGGGAGTTCCGACTATTCTTCAGAGGATGACAGTGAGAGCGAGGATGAGAGACGAAGGAGGAAGAGGAAGGAGAGGAAGAGAAGAGAGGAGAAAGAAAAGAGAAGGAGAAGAGAGAAAGAGAAGAAGAGGAGAAGGAAAGAAAGGGATGAAGATAAGCTGAAGAAGAAGAAGAAGAAAAAGGACAAAAAGAAAGAAAAAGGGAAAAAGGGTGCTGTTACTGATTCCTGGGGAAAGTATGGGATTATTAGAGAAACTGATATGTGGTAAGTGTTCAATTCTTCTTTGATTTCCTTTCATTGTCCTTGGGTTTTTTTTCAGCAATCTGTTTGCTAAGGTAATAATATTATCTGCTAATCCAATTGGGTTTATAGACGGGGGTAGGCACAACTATTATGATGTGTTAAACCTAGAAAGCTAAAAAAAAGATCATTATGTTGAAAATGTGCACATTGTAGCTTCAAGTAGGGTTTAGATTGGACTGTTAGTGAATAGCTTTCTGAATAAGATTCTATTAAGCATGATTATGGTTTTAGGTGATATTGATAAATTAGGAAGCATATAACATAATTAAATCAAACTCTATTTTATGGGTGATTTCATATACTCTTTTTTCCTCCTTTCAAGTTCCGAGGCAACATGTCATCTTTATAGTTTATAGTTGTTAATTTCTGTTGTATATTTTAAAAGCTTCTTTTGCTTAGTCGGTTTCAAAATTGCTCTATAAGTAGTAGTATACTTCTGTATGGAAGGCCTAACTAAAAATTATGTGCCCAACACTTTGCAGATGTACTTTACTCTTGTTTAAACTGTGACTGTATGACAATCAATTTTTATAAACACATTAAATCATTGGTTGAAATTGACCTAATTTTTTTGGGAAACAACAAATCTATCAAGTATTTTTTTATTTTTTTATCTTTGCTTTCTTATAAGGGTGCTTTTGACTGGTTCCATCGAGAGATTGCATCTGCGATAGCGTAAATTTATTGATCGAGGGTTTTTCCGAAGTTCTCTTTTTGTTCACTTTTTTGTCTATGGGTGGAAAATCTTTTGGGTATTTCATGGCGTTGATAAGAGTATATTGCCACACCTTATGGATCTTAGGATATGTCTATCTGATTGTGTTGATATGTGGTCGCCGACCAATCATGGTTGGACACTCTTTCATGTTTGGGAAAACTGTTTGCAACATAGAACTATGTGCTACCATGTCAGGAATTCGGCAAACATGACCACAACCATAAACTCTAGGTGAAACATGGTTATCGGAAAGTAAATTAGCTTGAAAATTACATGTGATTCATCCAAGAATGACCTATGCTAATTAGCACACTATTGATTCTCTTATATTGATTTCAGTTTAGGATTTTGCAACTATTAAGTGATATATCTATTAGTGGAGAAATCAGGTTAAAATACCCATATCAGCCTAGCCCATTATTAGAATTTCCTTTCCAGAATTTTGAACTCTTGCAGACTGTTAGCATATAAATGCTGGACTCCACAACTCAACATACTGAGGATGAATTGGTGGAAAAATAAAGAGGGGGGCTGGGGTTCTTAGGTACTAGTGTATTTGTATTTCTTTCGATCCCTTTTTGGGGATACCAAATCACCAATCCTACTGTGTTCTAAATCTGGACCCTCATTGAGCATTATTATGATTTTGTCGACTTGGTATCGTTGTTTACTGTAAGTAGTGCCATGAATCATCTTTCAATGATAAGGGACTTGCTTGAATTTTGATGACACTCTCTTCTGTAGAGATTTGCATGGTTTGGTTTGAGACCTTTCCAAACAAACCAAAGCCAAATTTAGACTTAAACCAGGCCTGCCAAATCAATCATACCGGTTTGGGCTGAGTTTGTTGTTATTGGACTTTTAACATAAAAACTGTGCATTCATATATGCTAAAAGTATAATAAAACTACTTATGTTAAAGGAAATAAATATATTAGTGACATTCTTTTAGTAAACATATTCATAACCTCTAAATCGTGACATTCTTTTAGTAAACATATTCATAACCTCTAAATTGGTTTTGAATTGTCACATAGGGTTAGGGCACATAATTGTTTTTTGTTTTCCTATTTGAAATGAAAAAAAAAACTAAAGTGAACTTAAGAAAAAGTTCATAAAAACAAATACATGCTTCTTAAACTTCTCTCTACTCTAGAGACACAGCATGTTTAACTAATTGTATATATACAAGAAGATATAATGTAAATATATATGCTTTGATACTGTATAAACAGCCATTTTGAACCGCAATGTGAACGGGTTGGGAAATTGCAGAACCTGCTGGCTCACTTATGAAGGACCAACAGGACCAAAATGCTTCGGTTCACTAGGTTTATTCAATTTTGACTGATTCATGCATATCCCTCACTTCTGTGTACAGAGTTACAGACTTGATAGAAAAGCACAGTTTGTCATGTCCGTAGAATTTGGTAGTTCCTGAATTCCTTGCTTTTTCCTCTTCCTTCTACTACAATATATAGAAGGGAAATATGTAATTTCAACAAAAGTTATCATTATGAATGATTGACAGAGACATGGAAACTTTCAACGAACAAGTCCATGACAACTGTCAAGCTTTAGTAGTTTAGTTTCTGTACCTTGTTGAAGGAACACATTGACTTGCCTTGCGCTTTTACAAATGATACTATCATTTAGCCAAGCTTGCTCTTATTTGTGCACTCGTGGCCCTGTAAAAATAAACATGATGAAGCTCCTACTTAGATGAAATAAATACTACATCTATATTATATTACTAAGTTACTTTATATTTTTTAAATGTGTTAGTGTAATGTCCATTCTTGTAATTGATTATGGACAGTGGTTTAGGTTATATAGTTAAGCTGGATAACCTAATTCATATTAATAGAATTATATAAGGCTAATCATTTGGAACATATTATTGATGTTCCGCATTGTTGCAATGGGGATTTTTTTAAGGATGGCTAAGGTTCTGTCACACACAAAGTTCTTTGTTTAGTTTATTTATTCTTGCCATGACTTTTTATCTGTTTGTAGGAACAAACGACCAGAGTTCACTGCATGGCTAGCAGAAGTTAAACAGGTAGTCACTTTGCACAATTTTTGTTATTAGGAGTTTGAAGTCTTTGTTAAATGATTTTGCTGATTTGACTGATTACATTTTTTTATATTTGCAGGTGAACCTTGAAAGTCTGCCCAACTGGGAAGAGAAGCAGATGTTTAAACAGTACGTTTTGCACTTATTCTTGGTATTAGCCACCTTTTAAAGACTTGAATGCCATGTTTAACTAAATGAAATCCAAGTTTTCCTTTAATTTTATCTTTTTCATGTTTCTATCCAAATGCGACATACTCTATTGACCTCAATTTTGTACAGGTTCATGGAGGACCATAACACGGCTACTTTTCCTTCTAAAAAGTAAGTAAATGAATCACAATCTTCAACTTGAATTCAATATTTTGCTTGAGCTACTTGTTCCCTGATCACCATTTTTCTATTATATTTTTTTCTCCTCTTAATAAAAAGTTCCCCTGATTTGAAAAAAATTCCCTCATCCATCATAATAGCCAGACCAAGATTAATAATGGTGTTAGAGGTTGTAAAGTTTATATCTTATGGCTGCAGATACTATAGCCTTGATGCTTATCACCGAAGAAAAATTGAGAAGGCCATGAAAAAGGGTACCATGAAAGCTACAAAATCAGAACGTGTTGTGTTTAACGATGAAGAGCAACGACGGTATGTTTCTCTATGTTTTGCCTTTTTTTTGCTTGCTTTGCTCATCTATGGAACCAAGTGACTTGGTAAAAAGTTATTGTACTAATGAGCATAGGTTTTAAAATAGGGGTTAAAAATTTTTATTGCATGATTGCAAATTTTTGCTTTAAATTTTGTTGTCTTATTAAAGAAATCATATTCTCATATGATACATATTGCTTTGATTTCAGACTAGAATTGCAGAGAGAACGTGAGAAAAAGAAGGAAGCAGAGGTAGAAGCATTAAAGCGCTCCATGCAAAGTGGAATGGTACTTACACTTGCTTAAGAACCCTAATCAGCTTTTCAATAATACGAATTTTGAACTTATTTCCTTTTGATTCTTAGGCACAAGCAATGAAAGAGCAAGCTCAACTGAGAGAAGAGATGAATTATTTGTTCAAAATTGGCAATGTTGAGGTGGGTATCAAAGTGTAAAGAAAAAAAAAGATTCCAAATTTAAAACCTTTATTAAAATTGCTGATTGGTCAATTTATTGGTAAATTTACAGGCGGCCACTGCTATTCAAAGACGTTTGGATCCTGATCTTCCTATGTGAATGGGTCTGTCCGGTGCTGTGATATCATGGGGTTCATTCAACCTGTGTTGTCCTTTTTGTTGCGTTGTATCCAGCTTTAATGGGATTCTTAGCTTGTATAACCCGTATACCAAATGAGAATAGTATTTAGTGTTTTTACGGCTGGTTGTTTACGGGCAGCTTATCACTTTAAAAATAATGTGCACTAGATCGAGCTCACGGATGTCAAAAAGTAATCACATAAATACCAGGACCTTCGTCAAATTACTTTCGCGGTGTTAATTTCGTTGGATGTAGTGATGCTTTGCCTTTTAAGTTTTAAGATACATATTCGTAAAATGGTAGCTATGGCGATTTTAATAATTTTATCGTGAAGGTGTCGATTCGACATTTCGACATGCTTAGATCTTCTTAATCCGAAATAGTTGGGGAGAGTAAAGGTCTAGGCAATTAGATTTGGATTCAAGAGAACTAATTTAACTATGTGACTTCTATGTTAAGTTTTGTGAAGTTACATTATATGCTAGTGATATATGTTCTATGTAGAATTAATATTGAAAAGAGAACCCTGCTGCTTTTCTTAAGTAGGGGAAATTTCATAGAATAGTAACTAAGTTTGAAAACTATTTTATCAAGGTCACTCCCTTCTTTATTTTACGTTATGAAATAACCTATGAGTGACCTTGATATAACAGTTTTTAAACTTGGTTACTATTCTATGAAATAAACCCTTACAAGTAGGGGAAACTCCATAGATATAAGTGGTTTCCCATTACTATACATGGTTGTTTTCCTGATCATTCTTGATTGAAACATTCACTGTACTAGAACTCTAAATCATTCCTGATTGAAACATTCACTGTACTAGAACTCTAAATCATTCCTGCTGAGAGAATACCACATCTGAGGGATTTTAAAATACCGGGGGTAGAAGGATTTAGAAATCCCTCATCTATGGGATTTTATAAAATCCTGGGATTTTATAAAATCCTAGGATTTGAAATCTCATCTCATTTTGTCAAGCCAAACACCACATTTGAAGGGATTTGAAATCTCAATCCCATAAAATCCTCTCAAATAACACCAACCAAACAACCCCTCAGTGTCTTACCTTGAGGAAGTTGGAGAGATCATGATATATGGCATGATATTATATACTACCTTACAATTGTTAGGGAAAAATTATCAATCAATCAATCAAGATGTATAATAAATAATAAAGGCATCAATTCTAACACAATACAAGCAATGGTTTTTACCTTTTCTTCTTTATTTTTACAGCTCATGGTAAATCCATTCTTTTGCCATTCCTTTTTGCTTCTATTTTTCAGTTTTTCATTTTTGGCTTGAAAATCTTAAATTCAAATCATTTTGCAAGTAAACAATTTTTTTTCTAATAATTTGTTCTTATTTTAAATTCTTAATATTCTTAACCTTAACACTGAAATAAACTTAATGCAAAACCTTGCTTTTTACATCTTTACATTATACATTATTTGTATTTATTTATTTTAGCATTTGGAATGATTACTTTAATGTTGTTGCGGAGCTGAAAACCATAAAAATAGTTGTTGGTAAATGTCTTAATAAAAAAATTATTTCTAAAACATAACAGCAATATAAAGTTTGATCCCAACGTAACATATGTTACAATTTTCTTCTTTTCATATACATTCTTTATATTATGAGGTTTTTTTTTTTTTTTGATTTTTTATCTTTTTGCTGTTATTAGCCATTACAAGATTTTCTAAATATAACAAACTATATATATGACAATTAATGAGATGGAGGAGTACGTATAACGTTCGTACGTAAATTTTGAGGTTAATTTCATCTTTCAAACAAACATAGGAAATGCATGATGAGGATTTTAAGTCTAACAACCGGAAACTTGAGGAGTGCATGTCCTCATACGTGTTAAGAGTCCTTCACGTATCCTCCATCTTCTCACACCTCAACTATGTGATCGATCGATGTTGTTCGATCACTACGTGCATATATATATATATATATATATATATATATTATTAAGCCTCAACTTGCATACCAAAATTGCAACTCAAAATGGCTTCACCAAGTGGTGTTTGCCTTGGATTCTTGCTTTTGCTTCTATGTATTGCCCATGGCTCGGCACGTAACATAGTCTCAGACGACCTCATGCCGAATGAGTTAAAAAGACAACTTAATCAAGAATCTATGACACCTGCAAGTGAACCACTTGAACCCGAACGTGAACCATCTTCCCCTAATGAACCCACGAGCCTTGCCGATGCTCAAGTCCCTGAATTGGTTAAAGAAGATGGATCAAATGGATCCATAGAAGATTCTCCAGCACCTGAGAGCCTTGACGATGATCAAGTTGCTTGTGGTCATCCTTTGTGTAGAGCCCGACCTAGACCCAGACCCAAACCCCTACCCGTGGTTCCAAACTGTCCTTCTTGTGGGTGTGTACCAGCTAACGACGGTCCCATACCTTACCCTTTTCCTAGATGTGAACCCGCGTCTCCTCCTCAACCTGAACCATTCTATCCACCTCAACCCGAGCCGTTGTACCCTCCACAACCCGAACCGTTATACCCTCCACAACCCGAGCCATTGTACCCACCACAACCCGAGCCGTTGTACCCTCCCCAACCTGAACCATTGTATCCACCACAACCTGAACCGATGTATCCTCCCCAACCTGCACCAGCCTATCCTCCCCAACCTGAACCATTGTATCCTCCCCAACCTGTACCAACCTATCCTCCTCAGGTTAGCCCTGGATGCCAACCAGCCTCTCCACCTCAGGTTAGCCCTGGATGTCAACCAGCCGCTCCACCTCAGGTTAGCCCTGGATGTCAACCAGCTTCTCCATGCCAACCTGCAGCCTCTCCATGCCAACCAGAACCGACCTATCCTCCGTGGCCTGAATATCCTCCACAGCCTGAGCCGTTCTATCCTCCCCAGCCAGAACCAGCCAATCCCCCGGTCACTGGTCCTCGGGTTGACGGTGAATGTGTCACATTACTAGGTAGTAAATGTTCAGGAAGCCCCTCACTGGACATGGTACAACAATGGGCTAATGAAAAACCGCCACCAAACGAGGTTATGTTAGAATCCTTTCATGAAATGGAAGAGGGTGGATCCATGAATGAACAAGGCTTGTCTGATAACCCAGATTTTAAAAAAAAAACACTTGTCTAATAGCCCATCACCCCCGCGCTCCCCTTAGTTCCTAATGTAGTGATTCAAAACTTTGGCCTTGGCTCTTAAAAACATCAATCACCCAGTTCACAAGATGATTGAATTTGAGATATAGGGTCTTGCTTAACTGTAACTTATACTAAATAAACACACATTTTACATATATTTGTACGAATGTTGAATTCTATACAACTACAAAAATATATTACTGATGAGAATCCAATTATGGATGAGCTACATTCTTTTAATGATTCTGGCATAACTAAGTGCACATTTTACAAGTCCTCAACATGCTATACAATTGCTGCTGCTTTGTGTTCTTTTCACAACTTTGGCTACCGATTGGTGATTCTGGAACATGCAAGATTTTTACCTTCCTTGGCAGATGTATCTATCTTCCGAATTTGTGGCCCAATATTCTCCGTACTTGTTAATTGGATAACACTCAGACGGATCTGTTAGTACATCGAATAAAATAGCAATAAACGATTTTAACTAACAAGATAATGACCTATATCTGAGAGATGAGCTCACTCACCCAGGTAGTAGTCTATCGAAACTTAGTTAAATCGATATACCAGCAATAACCTTCACTAGCTAATGTGGGCTTAAGGAATACACTTCTTTGTTAATAAAAGAGAATTTTGGTGCTATTGTATATGTAAAGGAGAAGTGTCTTTTGTTAGATTTGACTGCAAGTTACATCTTAACAGTCATAATCCAATTTCACTTAATTTCTGAACATGATCTAGTAATGGTTTCTTGCATAAACAATATACCTCAAGAAAATATGTATCTGGTAATGAATTAATGGTCAATCATACAAAAAGACACCAAGAACTGGTGAAGAACCCTAAAGGCACACAATATTGTGAGTAAGATTTACAAGCAAAGATGGCATGATGAGCTTTACATATTAAGTTTTTCTTAGTATTGGAGGAAAATGGGGCCAGATGATACTTGTCATGAAGTTTACTTGGCTTTCACATACAGAAGTTTGCATGAAAAACATGAGAATTTACATGCATTCAGCAGACAATAAGATGGTTTTGGGACATTCAGCAGAAATGGAAGCCTAAAGGATGTTGAGGGGAACATAATAAGATTAATAATAAGTCATTATTTTCCAACTACTTAGTTTCGCTCAGGGTTTTCTACCCAGATGAAGGCTTCAGGCAACATAAGGTAATCAGCACGAACTACCAAATTGCCAAAAGAAACAGACCTGCAATTTAATATAAGAAAAAAGTAGATGAACTAGAAACATATGTTCAAATAAGAACATATCTCAGCTATATGTCTGCTGCAACACAAATGCATGTCTTCTCTTATTTGTACCAGGAAAATAATGTATAAAAAAATAGTAGACCTATATTCATGGCATGCTTTAAAAAAAAGAACATGATAGTTACACACATCCCCAAATTCCAAACAAAGAAAGCACCATGATGAATTAACTTGCACTTGAATTATTAATCATGTGGGTTCTATTATTCTACATGTCAATGCTGTGACAAAGATTGCTTTAAAAAAAGAACTGTGGAAAAGATTGTCCACTGCATGTCTGAAGCAGAACACGCTTCTTTTCTTTTTCTTTTTAACAGCAAAACACATGCACACACTAAACATACTCTTAAACTACATCTATTTGCCCACAATGGGACTAGAATCTATGAACACCTATCTATTGAATTATTAATGATGTACAATGATAACTTCTGCTAATGTAAAAAACTTATAAAACACAAAACCAGAAAGAAAAGAAATTGTTCATTCGCGGGTCAACAAAAACCACACTTTACCCAAAGACGACATTGACATAAATGATAAACCAACTATATGCAGTTGCATACTTAAGAATGAATATATGTAAAAATTAAAACGCATACAAGACACGAGTAATGGATTCTCTCAAAATGCATAAATTGGTCAGAACAGCCGCCGTTTGCATGCCCTTAAAAACAGAACAGCGTCAAATTCAGGAACATGTATCCAAGACACAAACCGCAAATAAAATCACAAAGATTGATTATGCATGTAACCTATGAAGCTCTTTTTGATATATTAATAAATTACTAAAACAAAATCTATGACCCCTCTTAATTAGCATCCCCCTTTAACTCCTTCTCAGTGAAAAGATCCTGTTGAACAGGAACATCTTTTAGCTCCTGCTGTGATGAAACAATATTTTTTATGCTTCTTTTAGCTGCCAGTTCTTTGTTCTCATCCACCGATGCATCTTTTTCTGACAAACTAGAAGTGTCTTCTGTTTCATTTTCATCTTGCTTTGGTGGTGGAACAAAGAAGGGTATTTTACCCCTCTGCCAATCATGTAGAACCATCTTTGCTGCAGTCATCAAATCGGGTTCACCTCCCTGTAAAAAACAAGAGTTAGTAATGGTCTCGATTCTGGAGAAACATTCATGTGAAATATGATTTTAACAGATTGAATATAACAATGATAACATACTTGGTAGATTTCAAGCATTTAACTACATGTACACTTTAAGAGCAACTTTCAAGCATTTACTTGTTTTCATTTTAGCTAACTTTCTTGTTTAAAACGTTCAACCCGTTTTCGATATAAACATAACCCAGACTGACCCGTTCACAAGTATATGGGTCGAAATTGCAAATCTCATCTCTTCTCAACTATTTTGTTAAAGAAACATTGTGAACACTTGAAAAGTACTAGATTTGGGGATCAAGAATTCTAAACGTATTTCTTTCTTTGGCATTGGGATACCAGAACAGAATCAACCTGCATTGCAACATTCTGTTTTCCATCTTATTTTGCTCATCTTACCTGTTTTAAGTTTTGCATGACGTAGCTCATGCCATCAAACATTGTGACAAAGGGTTCACGACATTTGCACCGATTGACTTTTGTGCTTCGGCAATAGTACCTTGAAGAAGACTTAACTATCGAACACAGAACTAAAAAAAGAAAAGAAAAAAAAAAGACTAACCCTCAAAAGTTTGCCAGATAATTTGCATAACTGAACCAAAAAGTCATTCTCATCTTCCCTGGTACACAAGCAAATAATGTTAATTACAATTTGCAAAACCTAAGCATAATTATTATTCGTTATGGGGCAAGTATTTCAGAAAATGGCATACCACTCTTTTATCTTGTATGCTCTTTCAAGGTGCTCTTTCTTGACTCTTTTTAACACTTCACCAATGTGCTCTGTCGCATCATGCAAATTTGTGACTCGAACCTTGAGAAGAAAAAATTTGCTTACAGTTAACCGGAAGAAAGTGAAAGTAGGCAAACATGTTGGTAAGCTAATTACAAGCTAAAAAACTAGAAAATAGATCTTAAGATGAAAAAATGAACCAAAGTAAGTTTCACATACCACTCCCTTCAAAACAATATCCGTTTCTGTATCACTGCTGCCATAAACAACACCGGGGCAATCAATCAAGAATATTTTCTTTGTAAGTGTTATGTATTGCCAAACTTTTGTCTCTCCAGGAATTGGAGCAACTTTGCAAACCTATGCAAAAGAGAAACAAGAAAAATATCAACCAGAGAGTATTAAAGATATTGTTTAATTGCATGCAGAGTGTAATAGTCGAATGAGAAAGAACCATTTCATGGAAATATCCTGACCCAATGCAACAAAACAGGCAGATTTAAAATGCGAAAGAAAGACTAACAAAACTGAAAACTGTAATTTGATTATCTAGGTGCACCATGCATATATCATTAAAAATCATTTTCATCGGCAAGCAAAAAAACCCTCAAATTTTAGTTTATGTTTAAAGATGCTAAGTTATATTTAGACCCATGATCCCGGCATATCTAACAAGTATGTATAGCAATTTCTATGCAAAACAAAATGCACATGGTATGTGAAAAGCGTCAAGTTGTGAGCTCTATTTACAAAGAATAACACTTACATTTTTGGTACGCAGCGTGTTAATAACTGATGACTTGCCAACATTTGGGTACCCAACAAATCCAACCGATATCGCTTGCTTGTCCTTTTTTAAGCGTGAAAATTGTCTCAACACAGACAGAAGAGAATTCTACAAGCACAGAACAAACTCTCATCAGCATGAACCAATATTGCAAACTAATGTGCATGCATAAATGGGTAGATAATATCAACTATGGCAGCACCCTTGAGGTATGTCATAGAAAATGCGACAGTTTCAAGCTAGACTGATAAGATTGGAACCAAACTCAACAAAAAGACTGGAAATAAGATGAAGCAGGAAAGGCAACAGAAGAACTGGGATTGTATTGATAGTGATAAGGAAGAAAGGTAACAAAATTAGATGAAGAACCCAAGCCTCTAGAAGGAAAATACTTCAAGAGAAAAAAAAATTATCCAAATGCCTTCTGCAGCTAAGAATCTCCACACAAACCACCTTCACAAACTTTTCATCCTAAATTTACAAGTGTACTACCTTCGGGCTTCTTCATTTGATATACTTTCCACTCTCCTCGGCCATTGCAGTCCAAAGCAGCAGTAGCAGAATCTCTATCATAGCCAGGCAGGAAAAACTATGATAACCATACCAACTCATAAAGAGAAACCGAAGATAACTATGCCTGCCAAATTGGACCCAGTAGCTTACAACTGGGTAATTTTGGGTCCTGCTTATTCCTACGACAGGTCATAGTGGGCCAAAAGAAAACTAACAGAAAAAATGAACCAGTCAGAAACTCAGAATGAGGAAATTAAAAATGAAGGGGACCGGTCGGCCGCCGCATTCTTCCATCTCGTGATCAACCCATCGGTAATCAGCTCTAATACTACAATAGGCCGAATACTTCGAAAGGACTGCAGAAGACGATAGTGAATCCACAAGCCTACATGATTAAAGCAAAAATGGCCAAAATATTGTGAAACCACTCACCAACCCACTCACCACCACCACCACAGCCACCACTTGTGGCCAACACCTGTCAATACCGCCACCACTTGTTAACAAAAACTTAAAAAAGCGCGCCTGAGGCGCTGAGGCGCTCGAGGCGTTGCGAGGCGCTGGAAATATCGCATCACGTAGGCGAGGCAAGGCGAATGAGGTGAGGCGCGCATCAGGCGCTTTTAACGCCTCCTGTATGTTGCAACGTATTCTGGGCTTAGAATTAAATAGGCTTCTATGTATTTGGGCTTGGGAATTAGGATTTAAGTAGTCAGGCCCATGTACGATACCAGTATACCACGCTTTCTTTCTCTGGTTCGACCTTCGACCGAAGCTGCAGCCCCCTATTTCGTGCCTTCCTCTTCGATTGAAGCTGCAGCCCCCTCGCCTTTCTCTGGTTCGACCACGCTTTCTCTTCATCTGTT
>JAUEJL010059370.1:0-18793 GCA_032274825.1 Drosophyllum lusitanicum | reverse complement strand
ACCAATTGTTATGATTGCAACCAGGGAACCGACCAACGATATTGTCCGCTTTGGGTTGTCCCTTACGGCTTTAAAACGCGTCTGATGGTAGGCATAAGATCATCCCTCCTTATAAGGAGGAAGAATCCCTCTTACATCACCAATGTGGGATGCTCCTGTATTGCTACAGGAACAGTGTGTTTAAGAGTCACGAATTTGACTAGCTCGAGGGAACGACGAGTAAACCCAACAATTTTGACCTTGCTATCTATGTGGTAAACAAGTCATATTTTGTTTTTTTATAATTTTTTTTTTACCTTTTTAGTAGTTATTTTATCAAATTAAATAAGTTTTAATTGTTTATGTATTAATCTGGGTGTTTACCATATGACTATGTATTAGTTTTATGGTTTGCATTATTTTTTAAATGTATTATTATTTTATAACAAATCGGGTTTACAATACGTATATGTTTTTCAAAATTCTACGAAATCACACGAGCTAAGTGCCTTGTTAGAGTCATTTATCCGTAAAAAAATATACATTACTTTTATTAGAAAATTTAAAAAGTTATGCTAATTTTATTCGGTAATTTACCGTAAATATAATGTTAACACACTCACAAACCATGGCTCGTTAAAGAGTATTTAACTGGAAAAAAATTTGATATACCCGCACTTTTTATGGTCCTGCTTGGCTCTGCTCCCCTCCGCCGCTGCCTCCAGAAGACCGGTCACCGGTTGTGCTTAAAGCAGTCATCGTGATCAGGCCACCGCTGCATCACATCAATAGCCTAGATGCCGAGTATTCGGTATCCACGAGGTTCTATTTGCTAACCATATTTTGACATCTTTTGATAAAATATTACTACTTGTTGATCATTTACAAACTGAATTCATCCTTCCATATGATTCCTGCTGTCGCGGTAGCTGGCGTTCTGTTAGCATGAACTCCATTGCTGGTTCGTAGATCTTAAAATTTCATACAATGGGTTTTCCGATTTAGTAAGTAGAACTTCAATCTAGAAATTCTATATCTATACCTAGGATTCCATCAGTTAATTTGATGAACATTGAAATAAATGGATCGAAATTTTATTGGAGTTTGAATTTGATTTGATTTATTTGTTGTGTTACAGTAATTAGAACTGAATAATTGATCAAAGCCAACCTTAATTCCGGTAAGATCATAGGCATATTTATGCTCCAGTAACTTTAAAAGATGTGATCACTATAAGCTGAATGAAATGTTACATATATCACCTTATTTGTCCACAAGCATCAAATTAAGCAGAAGGCGTGGCTATCTCTGGGATCGTCGTTAGAATTGGCTTCCACTTGTAGGAACAGCTATAATCGTCGTACATGTGATCCTGTCTGTTACCCCCGTTACCCTTTTCCTTTCCCTGGGGATTGATTTCCCCTATATTGATCTTTGGGGTCCCGTTAGGCACCATATTTTGTGAAACAGCAGACCGGACAAGACTACGGTACGCTGCTTCACTGAGTGCCAACCCAACTGGCAACAAGAAGTAAAGCCAGTTGCAGCTCAGTTGAGTTTCTCCGGATAAAGCAATTCTATCTGAAGAACACCTGATTATCTTGTGATATGGATAAGCAGATAGGATATCTTTCACAAGTGTTCCGTCTTTGAACCTTAGTGACTCGCCATCTTCTTTGATCACGAGAACCTCTCCTCTTTGTCTCACCAATTCGTGAGGACAGCACACGAGTGAAATTGAATTGCCCATTTTTGGGGGTTATTTCTCACCGTGGCTATGTTTGGAATGATATATGTAAAGATGCCAAACAAGTTTCGATGAGTGCTAGTGAAGGTAGTTGATGGTTTTAGGTGTCTGTTTATTTGATAGAGACAAAGTAAGGTTGTGACGTTATCCTTTAAGTTGTGCTTCGTTGATACAAAGATGCCAACTTTATCTTGTGGTTTTTGATGTCTACAATGTAGATGGTATATAATTTTTGGAGTCTACATTCTGCAATAGAATAAAGATGGTTCTTTGTAGAATGGAATTCTCATGGACCTTTGGCATTAATAAATTTAAAAGATTTCATAATAAAAACAACAATAAGTAATCGTTGTTCTTGAACAGTGTTGACTAATTTGGGGGTAATCATGAATTAATAGGCTGGGATGAGGGAGGGTGTAGGACCTGGATAATGCTGATTTCCAGTGTCAGAAGCTGCTGGCGGTGATGGGTGGCAATGGTGGTGGTGGTGAAGGTTCTAGCTGCTAAAAGTGGTGGCAATTGTGAAGTTTTCATTATTGCTTCAGGGCATCATGCCAATGCGCGTTAACGATATTGATGTACGTATAGCGCCAACTCATGGTTCTTATTTGGAAAAGAACTCTTTTACGTATATAGCTTCAAGACAATCTCGAACTGGGAAGTCTGGTTGGTCTGAGAGTGTTCACTGCAATTGTTGAGTTGGCTCCTAAACTCGAGCCTGCGTAAGTTCGTTAACCATGTATGATGGCGCACCTCACATTAGCAATGGGTGGGGTGACTCTTGGATCCTAACCTCCTCAACCCATCACCTTGAATTGCTTGCTGAATGTCGGTAATTTTATGATCACTTTGTTTCAGAGAACCAATTTCATTGACAATCTTCTTATCAATGCTGCTGGTTTCCCCAGGATAACCGTCTTCTTAAGTTCTAAGAAGTAAGAACTGACCTTAAAAAACAAGATAAGCAATAGATTTGTTAATGAAATCATGTAAATATTGATCCATTTCAATTAAAAATAAATTGATTTGGATTGGATTAGTCAAACACTAATGCTTACCGCAATATAAAACTGGTCAAACAAGTCTATTGTAAATTATTGTACCATATAACTCAATTAATTTAATGAAACTATATCATCATGCTATAATAATACAACATTAAGTAGTATGTTTATTTTTTATAAAGTATTTAAAAATGGACTAAAAATATTAGGGGGGAACCTAATGATACACATTTAATGTTTATTTGCTTTGACACTTGTAATCTGCCCATTTTGTCTTCTATAGAGGTGGTTATTCTCGACACAATATCAATTATAAGTTATAACCTGAAAATAAACGATTTAGGTTGTGTATGCCGACTTTAAAGAGTTTGACCCATCAACGTATGTAACATACAGGTCATGTTTTGATTGTGTTGTGGATGAACCGGTCGACTCCCCAACTTATTTAAAGTTAGAAACTTAAAATTAAGTTTATAGATTTAACCTGCCAACCGATTACAACCTACTTACATAACCCATCATGCAACTATGTTGAGCCATTTAGATAACGGGTTACATGATTCATATCCGGGTTACAGGGCTAAGTGCCTAAGTACATACGGATTAAGGTTGAATTTTTCTACAAGATTGTATCCAGGCTGGATGATACTAACCCGCTAAGAGCTGCCACATCAACTCCACATAATTTAAAAAATCAAATAAGAAAGATAGGAAGAATCTATTTTATCAAATGCCAAATTGAAGAATAAAATTAGCCTTGAAGTTATAAAACATTTCCAAATCTCATCTTAATCGATTCCAATTCATATCGAAGGCGTCAGCTTTAATCATTAATTTATGATTATTTTGATTCCGGTTATATGTTATCTATCTTATTTAGTCAAATGGGTAAACAAGCTTTTCCTTACCCAAAAAAAAACAAAAAAAAAAAAAAATTCTTGAACATGATGAGGATAAACAAGTCAAAGTAGCCCCCAATTGTTAATACATGAAACCTTTTAAAACATATTGTATCTTTTCAAATTTTCATCTAAATGTACTAATGTAGCCATGTTTTGTATGTCATGTTTATGTTTCAGATGTTAGCTATGTTTTATAGACAGAAGCAATGGATAATGCGGAACAAGGTAATAATCCAGGTGATGAACAGATGATTGTGATGATAACCTTGATGAAAAAGAAATGAAGGGCGAGCGTGCAAAAAGATTATTTCACTTAGACCATTGGTAGCATTCACCTCTCATCTTTCTCAACCCGAATATCACATTAGCGTCAGTGCCACATCATTTTTTCCTTCTTTTTTCTCTTACCTGAAACCCAGGTATAGCCTAATCCAAACAACCCAAATTTTTTTCCTATCCTTGCTCTCTCTTACACAACCAAAACAAAAGAAAGTGAACGGGTTGCTTGGGTTGGGGAAACCAAAGGGGGGCCGTAGCGGTATTCCCGAAGTAACCCAACACACCCGCAGCTCACCCGAACCCCTTCGGGAGACCCATTATGCATGGCCTTAGGTGGAACGTAGTACTACTAAGCTAAAATGCCTTTATTTCAAATAGTTATAGAAAAGGAAGATACAGGTGTAATGTTGAACCATTTAAAATCATATTGCAAGAGTTCGCCTCTCTACAATCAACAAAAATGGGTCTGCTCGATGGGAAGAAGTGGTTCGATTTATAAACCAAAACCATTAATGATACGAACCCACCAAAATTAAAACCAAACCATGGGTTATAAATAAGGATGATAAGACATAAGTTAAATGTCATTTGGGCGTCCAAAGAATTATTCTTGAAAATAGTGAGAATGTTATGCAACGCTACAAGTATAACTAACAGGAGGTGATTTGCATACAACAATGTTTTACCATACACAACAATTATGACATTTATATCCTTAGAATCCCATTGTTAATTATTTCTATCAACATATTTAAAGGTATAATTGTCCAATCAAACTCTTTTTGTTGTGTATGGCAAACTATTGTTGTGTACAAATCACCTCCCATAACTAAAACTCGTTCTAATAGTAAAAGCCAAAATACCACAGTAATCACATTCAGAATGCAGCCGACTTTTAAAGGTAAATATATACTTGCCTATTTACCATTTAAATCAACATAAAACACTTTTTTCTCCAAGAATCAAAATCATCAAATAGCAATTGCTGCTTTTCCAATAGAAGCCTGTGAGATTTAATGTGCAAAAAATGGGTATTATAAGATACAGTTACCTTAAATAAATCACATAACGTCTTTTTCCGCCCCAAAATAGACCTTATTTTGGTGACAAACAATGGCTACGATAAAAAGGGGGAAAAAGATCCGGGCTGGTAAGATTCCTGAACTCATCGCAGGATTTCTAAGCCGCCATTACCTTATTTCTGTATACATGATCAATGACTATAATTTGATTGGGTGGGAAACTTTTACAGGTTTATTGTGCGTCTTTTAAGCTTTGAAGTCAATCAATGGTGCTGTTTTGCTGAGCCCAGAGTTGTGCGTATCGACCAGCATTCGCCAACAGAACTTCATGAGGACCCTGTTCTACTACCCTTCCACCTTCCATAACTATAATCTGATGGAAATCATGACAAAATAATAACCAACTGAATCTGGGTGGTAACTCATTAGAATTTACAAAACAACCCTTTTCCTATCCTACAGTAGAGGTGGCAAAATGCAACGTTGCAGTATCAAGGTATGATTAACGTGTCCTCCCTCCTTGAGGTCGAGGGTTTAAGTCCCATTATGGACATAGGTGTAGATTTGTGTGTGTGTGTGTGTGTGTGTGTGTGTGTGTGTTAGTTCCAAAAAAAGTTAAACTAACTAGTCAAAGCAGGTAACTTTTGTACAGGTTAAATTGGTAAAGGATAGTTTGACCCAGAACACTTTTTTCTCCAGTTTCTTATATAAGGTTTGGTAAAGGATAGTACGACCCATGCCCTTTTTGACAAATTTTTTTAATTGTGGACCATTTGGCAGTTAATAGGTCAAAGTACCACCTATATCATGTAGCATCAGTTAAGTTTATACAACAATGAAGAATTTTGAGAAAGGCGAGCAGGCTTGCCTCATCACACTGCATTGCAGTTGTAAGTCTATGAGCAATAAAGACTGCTGTTCTGTTATTTGCAAGGGACCTTAGTGCGCTAAGTATCTCCGCTTCTGTTGTGCTATCTAGAGCACTTGTTGCTTCATCACACAACCTGAAACATGTCGACATAATTTAAATTTAGTAACCCATTTGATACCTGTTTGTCCTTTTAAATTTTATAATAACTAAACAAAATGCATTACATATGATTACCCTTACGAGCATGCTACAATACATCATGATATATGATAATATCCTAGCAACATCCATGAATGTAGGTAAATTGCTGAATCCAGTAAAAATCATTTTCAGGTTTTCCCTTTAATGAAAAGCTAGAGATGGTATACAACTTCCCATCTTTGAAGTTATGCGAGGAGGGTGAAAGTAGCATAAAAATTATATTTTCTTGGTGTATGTATGTAGAAGATTTGTTTGGAAAACAGATTTCAGTGCAAGAAATTAGTCGTTAGCATAATGAATGCATTAGATGACACACTTACAATATGGGAGGTGCTTTCAGGAATGCACGAGCTAATGCAACTCGTTGCTTTTCACCACCGCTAAGCTGCAAGAGTAAATATAGATCAGGAAAATAAAGATTAACTTTTTTTAAGCCAATATACACAAACAAAATGAATTGTAGATTAAGAGAATGAAAACTATAGATGGCAATTTCAACGCATCTATTGACAAGCGCTTGAAGGGTTAGTTTATATCTTTAATGGGTTGAATTGGTCAAGTTGAAGGTTTACCAAAGAATGGAAGGGGTCAAAGTCACCCAAAGTACCAAATATTTTCGACCTTATAAATAAATTTTTATATAAAAAATATTGGTGACGCAATGTAGCCTGGCCCGGTCAGATTGCCTGTTTCGACCTGTTGTCCAAGTATCCAACCACCTGAACCGCTCATTTTTTTGAACTATAATGAAAACTATCTAGAGTCACATAAGATTTATACTTTACGCTGCACTGCCAATAACCTTTTACGAAGAAGAAAGTCTGTCACAACTTCTTAATTACTTGAGTAACTGACGTAAAGAAAGCCTGTTTTTAACTGGCACTATAAACTATTCTCCATTTCCACGATATCATGTAGACAAGTAGCCAACAAAATGATCAAACCTTCTAAAGAACTCACCTTTAGGCCTCGTTCCCCAACAAGAGTAGAATATTTTTCTGGGAATTTCATGATGGTGTCATGAATTGCTGCTTTTCGAGCAGCATCATATACCTATACAAAACCCTATTGCTTAGTGAAAAAATAGGCAGTGGCATGATATTCTGTAAATAACATTGCAAAGTAATAAACCTCCTCAGGGGTAGATGAGAGACAACCATACTGAATGTTGTGGAATATTGTATTGTTGAATAATACCTGTTCATACAGCACAGTTTGCAGAAATCATGCAAATGCCGACTTAAAAAGTAACATAAAGTTAATAATTTGTGAGATAAAAATATAAAACATTACAAAGCTGGAAGCTTCATCAAACTTACTGTATCTTGTGGAACAACACCAATATGCTTTCTAAGGCTTTCAAGTGTCACCTTACGTATATCTTGACCATCTATCCTCACCTGTCATGCAGAAATCTGGTATGTGATATAACCTATTAAAACATTTTATTAAAAAAATAAAAAAATAGATTGTTATCAGAATAACATAGTATTTGCAATCATATGCTCTTATGTAACACACTACTTATTAAAAGTGCTTTGGGTGAACAAATGTCATACAAAAGGGTTTACCCACTTTGACAGATTACCCTACCCATACAAATCAGATCAGCAACTAACAGAAAATCTAGTTACCGTGCCAGATTGGGTGTCAAAGAACCTGAAGATCATCCTAAGGATTGTCGATTTCCCTGCACATGAAATTCAATGTTTGGTCAAGAATTAGGTTATGTTAGTTAATAAAGTGGTATGACGGTCCTTTCCCAATATTTGCCATCGGCTTAATTATAAATATCCAAGGAAAAACACAAATTATGCAATCGTCATTACATGAAAACAGAAGAGCATGAACACAACACAAAAAGAACAGCAAACATAATATTGTAATGAGACAGTTAATAGGCTAACGATTTTGGAAGGGTGGAAGCAATGGGAAAATTAAAACGGTTTGATCATAACAGAAACCTCACCACTGCCACTAGTTCCAACAATAGCCACACTTTTGCCAGCTGGCACAACAAAAGATATCCCATCAAGAATCTTTCTTTCTGTCAGATAACTAAATTCGTGAAAGCAGAGTATATATCAGCAAGAAAATCAGTAAAGCCAATGTTTGCTACACATTGAAGTTTAGAAGGAACCCTTCATATTCAATTTTCAAGGGTCAAATGAATTACTTTTACTATTGACTGTAAAAAAATAATTTGATCTGGGTCAAGAAATAAATCAGTAACCATATCAAACTATATTAAGAAAATTGAAATTTGGAAAAGAAAATATTAGCATCATTTTTTAACTTCTTAGAAGTACTAGATTTATCCAAAAACAAGAATACTGTTACAGGAGTGGGGGAGTTTTATATGTGAAGGAGGTTGGTATACAAAGTCACAGCAAGCACAGAGATTTTGACGATTCTTATACGTCATGAATCATTAGACCAGAGCCAAGTACATTAGATAACCATATATCTTTGATCAATAAAAAGTTATGTAAACTACAAGTTTAATCAGTGAAAATAAGTACACAATTATAGATTAGGTAATCAACTGAAAAAAGAAAAGTTAGTGAATGGTTACTACTGTGTGTTTATCTTTCTTGAAAACTTATGAATTAAATGCATCACTACTTATGACCAGAAACTGAAACATCTTGTAACAATTTGCTGCTCAAAATTATGTAGAAATGTGTTTGGTGTATTGACATTTCATTCGAGTCCCACAAGTAACAGAAAAGAAAACTTCACCTGAAATGAACACTGTCAAACTCAATGCTACCCCCAGCCAACTTTAGAGGCTTCGCATCATCTTCGTCTTTGATCTCTGCTTTCTCCTGCAAAAACAAGAAAATAACACTGATTATCTAATACGGTTTCATTTTTTATTTTATTTTTTATCTTTTTGCATGGCAAGTTCACACACCCACTTGTTCTACACCTTTTGTCTTAATTAGGACTTGAACCCACAACTATTTGAAAACTTTAATTACACCTTGATACCGCTAGGCCAAAGGCCTGTTGGTAATAACCAAGAAAATTATTCGATGGGCTAAAGGGTCAAAATCGGTTTGGGTTAAGACGGTCAATTCTTAGTACAGGTCAAAAGAGGCCAAGTCAGGGTTGGGTCCGCAAATTCTTCTTAATTGATTCTTTAAAATAAAGTTCATATAAGTAATGTGTCAACTATGAATACAAAAATAAAATTGTAACAATCATAATTTAAATATTTAAATAAAAAATATACGAGGTATGATAGAGTTTGAGCTACTTTCAGCCCGTTCACCCATCTGAGATACGACATAACCCAAACCAACCATTCATAAGTAACTGGGTTGAAATTGCCACCTTGCCTTGCAATCAAAATGTGCCAGTTTAAGGTACCGGCAAAATGACCTGACACAGAATATTTTAAATTAAAAAAATACACCCCCCCCCCCCCCAAGAAAAGGAATTAACATGACCAACAGTATCAAACTTATGATTATTCTACGCATCATATCTCAATTTTGGGCTCATATACACATCCATGGAAATATTTATGAATAAAGTGGAAGACTTGAGGTGATGGCAGAAATTCATTGTTTTGTCACTTGCAAGATTAGTTGCATCTGAAATTTAACAATGACATCTATTTACACTAATTAAAGGTGCCTTCTTCCGAGTGAGTTCTAGTTTTTTTAATATTTCATATACAAAGTTCTAAATTTAAAATTTATATATACAACCACCATACCCGATCCCACTTAATCGGGTTATGGGTGAGGTAAGGTGTAGACAGTCATACCTCTACCTAGGAGTAGAGAGACTGCATCCCTAAAGACCTCCAACTATCATGTCGTAGTTCAAAGGTGTAATTACTGAGAGTTATACTACTATATTAGAGGATAGATACTCTCATAAGAGGTTTAAATTATATGATATTATTGTATTATTATTATAACTTTCAACTCTTATTTATTTATTTATTCAAATATTTATTTTTATTATTTTATTCACACACACATCAGAAACTATACGTTATATATTGAATCTTGACAGCTTTATCATGAAATGCAAGATGATGAAAATGGAAATTACCTCAAGTAGCTGAAACATGGATTTCATGTCAATAAGACTCTGCACAGTCTCACGATAAACACCACCAAGGAAGTTGAGTGGAAGAGACAGTTGGAAGAGGAGCCCATTAACCATAACCTATAAAAATATATAGCATAAATAGCTTATATGACCCAGTCATTAATCATATATTTTTATGAATGAAAGTGACAGTAGGAAGACAGAGGGTCTACCAAATCACCGACAGTCGCCACACCATTCATAATACCATTTGAACTCAGTACCATTGCTGCTGAAAGAGCTATACTGAATATCAAAGTTTGGCCAAAGTTCAGAAAAGCAAGACTTTGCTGTGTCTTCAAGGCAGCGTCTTCAGAGCCTAAGATTAATTGTTATCAAAATTAATCACATAGCTACCATCAACTGATCAACTTAATGCACCTTTCTTCAAACACTCAAGACGAAAAAGAAGAAAAGAAAGATATATAACAGTAGAGGTGGCAAGATGGGCAGGTTGGATGATGGGTCGAAACAGGTCAGTTTTAGTACACATCAAAATGGGCCAGGTCACGTAGGGTTGCAAACACTTATTTCCCTACGTTTTATAGACGACTAATGTGTAAATAATGAATTACAAAAGAAATACTATTACATCATAATTCAGAGGGTTAGGATCCTCTCATGTTTGGGTCAAACATGACTGATCATGTTCTCTCACAAGTATGAGAGTGGACCCCTACAAAGGGTACCCATTCTTAACTAAAATAAGGGACCTACTCTCATATTTGTGAGAGAACATGATCAGTCATGTTTGACCCAAACATGAGAGGATCTTCACCCTAATTCAGATCTTTAATAAAAAATAAATTACGGAGGTTGTAAGCATTAAAAATGGACTTTAGCTGATTTTCAACCTGTTTGATCTGTTCTCCTTTTAGCATTTTATTTAACCCATTTGAGATAATACAACCTAATCATCCCATTCATAAGTAAAAGGATGGAACTTCCACGTCTAAGAAATAGAAACATTTACAATATACGTATGAATATATGATTAGCAACTTATCTTGTATATAAATATATAGCCCAACTTGAATTCATCAAGTTACTGTTATTTAATAGAAGAGTGAAGAATAAATACTTACATTTTAAATATTTATCATACTCCTTAGCTTCAAATTGCTCATTGTTGAAATACTTAACAGTCTGCCAAAAAAATTATAAACTCAGTCTAAAGGAGTAAAACAAAAGCAAAATCAGAAAAGGGGATCTTACAAATTATCATTACATATGAAAGCATGACACGCATATAATTGTTACACTCCACACCTCATAATTAATAAGTGAATCAATCACCCTTGTACTTGCATCATTGTCGGCTTCATTCATATCCTTCCTAAATTTGCTCCTCCACTGGAAGCGGGAAAATCAGAGGTAACTATAAGTAAAAGTAAACCAGCTCTGATATGAGGGAGGGGAAAAACAACTAAAGGATAAAAGTTACTTGTGTCACTGCTAACGTGAAGGCAACATAAGCAGCAACTGACGAAGAAGTAATCAATGCAAACGGTGCTCCAAAATTGTATGCGAGAACACCTGATACCAAAGAAATCTACAAAAACATGTGCTGAATCAGCTGGATTGAACTTTGCAAATGATCTTTCCAAAGCTGTAAGAATATACAACAAGGTTATAAACAAGCAAAATTGCGACTAGAATTACAATAAGAGACAAATTGAGATTCAAAAACAGCACAAAAATTATTGGGCATTAGAAATTAGTTAGTAAGAGAACAAATCTTACCTCTAATATAGTTGGTACAACATTAAATACCATGGCTGAGAGGATGAAGTTAATTGCTCGGCTACCACGATCGATTATTCGATTTAGAGCACCTGTTTCTCGGCTGCAAATAGAAAAGAAATAAGAAGATATAAAGAGAACTCCAAGGCCTAAATAGCAATCTCCAAAGTGAAAAGCATTAATCCAGTATTATGCTGAACCAATGGTTAAAGAAACTAAACAAACTGGCTGTATCTATACAAGTAAGACAAACTGAAAAGAATTAATTCCAATAAATGGCCTCATTTAACTAAACCATGCAACTACGTTAACAATATATTATGGGTTTTACCAACGCATTCAAATGCAACTCTAAAAGAAAGAAATAACAATAATGATACTACAGCTAAACCATGCAATGCAAGAGGAGAGCTTACACACCCCACCCCTTCCTTTCCCCCTTCTTGAATTTCACCATTATAAAAATACTTGCACACAATTTAAGCAGCAAATCAAGCAGAAAGTTAACAGATACCTAAGATGATACCGCAAATCAAGCTGGTGCAAATGTGTAAACACCTGTATCAAACAAAGTATATCATAAGCTTAATATCTTGGGAATTGAAAATCATATCTAGTAACCGTAAAAACATATGGCACAGGTTATGCAGTTAGCCTCCTAGTCTTCTATATAGATATAATATCATTGGTCAAAATGCATACTCTATAAGAAAGGTAACTGATAAGTGGCAAGAATTCATAAGCCTTCCCATGTAATAGATACATTGAATTAATGCTCACAAGATCCCCCACCCACCAAGAATTAGCCACCCAAAGTCTATTTTTAAGTTCATACACCAATCTAAGTCGTTATAATTCAAAGATTTAGTTTGTAATTATAATAAATATAGTCTTCGTAATCACAACATTACTGTTAGGAACGCAATCAGGGAACAGACCAACGATATTGTCCGCTTTGGGTTGCCCCTCACGGCTTTAAAACGCGTCAATTGGTAGGAGCAAGATCCTCCTTCCTTATAAGGAGGAAGAATCCCCCTTGCCTCACCAATGTGGGATGCTCCTGCATTGCTACAGGAGCGGTGGGTTTAAGAGTCGCGAATTTGACCGTATCGAAGGAACGATGAGCCCCACAAATCCAGCACTTCGCATGTGCTTATCTTTGTACATTTACATACATCTTCTTTTCCTCAAATGTAAGCATGTCTTTTTTAGTTATTTTACATTAATAAGTTATAAGTTAAGTCAAACACTTTCTTTAAAGAAGCTTATTAGTATGTAAATTATAAGTTAATTCAAACACCTTTTTTATTTTCGTTAATAAGCCTAAAGGCTAAAAAGCTCTTAAGCTAAAACGTTAATAAGCTTAAACTCAAAATAATAAGCTTACTCAAACACTCCTTAGTTTTCTTTTTCTTCTCCATCTTTTATTTTACCATTAAAGGTATAATTATGACATTTTTTTGTAAGATATAACATTACTCAAATTTTAAAAGTTTTTTTTAAAGTTAACATTTATAATACTCATAGTCTTTGTCTTTAGCTAGGCTTACGGGTTTGAGATCATAATATAGATTTATTATTAACTTGGTTGTTATGAAAATAAATTCTTAAACACGTAAGGCCGGAAAGGAAACTCTAAAGAGTTTACACCAAGGGCGAGCGTAGTGGGTGTCCCGAACCCTTCGGGTAAATGTGGGTTGATCGGGAACACACCTATCCCCATTTCGGTTTCCCCCTTTTTTTTCCATTTCGGCTTCCTGAATCCAACGGCACCCGACGCTTTTTTTTTTGTTTTGTAAAGAGAGTAAGAAGGGAGAAAATATTTGAGTTGTTTGTGTTGATTTTGGATTAGTGTTATTTGAATTTTGGGTTAATTTATGTTAGAAAGGAAAAAGAAAGAAAAGCTAATGTGATATTTAGATTAATTTAGGTTGAAGGATGATATACGAATGACCTAATAATCTAACACAATACAAAACTCAACTGCTGAGAATACTCGAAGTTGGTGAAGAACTCATCACACAACTCTCTATAAAGGGATTAGATGGTATCAAAGAACCTCAACTAGATGGGGTCTAGTAATGTAACTATATCTTGTATATTTTGGCTTGGCATCAAATAATTCAAATGATGCTAGGATCATATATATTATATTCTAATACTAATTTAATCTACATTTAAATAATATTTCTATATACTTAAAATAGATTATAGTAAAAGAGTTGCATGAAATTAATATTAAACCTTACATTTTTTAACTAAGCATAATTCAAAATTCACAAATTTTTGTAAATTTACGGGGTTTTAACTCAAAACCAATTAGTTATGAGTGGAGTTGTTCAGGACCCATATTAAGTACATTACAAATTCACTTTTCATCTGATGTAAGACATTACTCAACATTTTTAATATATTATAAATACTAGATTAAATGACCGTGTGATACACAACTTGGTTTAGAAATGATAAATAATGAACATTGCTAAAAAAAGTATTAAATAATTATAAAACATGAAATAAATAAGGTTAAAAAATGGTGACAGACAGTGTCAATACGTGGTGGAAGCGTTGACACGAGAGGGAGGACAGACGTGATAGCATAAATGTATTATGATTCTCAGATAATTGATTGTATTTTTTGGTACAAGTCATCAATCTTTATTGTTACAATTAGAAATAAGATTAAATTTTTATTGGTTATAACTAAAAAGAAGTTTAACTGATTATAAAATATTTTAAAATGATAAAACTGATAATTTGGTTAAATATGATGTTTTTAAATGTTATAAAGGGTAAATATAATATTTATATATTAAAGAGAGAAAATACGATATTTCAATATTTAAGAAGGTGCATATGAAATTATCTCTAATAGTTTTGATTCAAATTAAAGAATTTTGATTTTTAAAAGTTAAAATCAAATTAAATTTCTCAATTTAAATAAACCGTTAAGATTTAATATTATCAAAACTGAAATTTAAATAAACAGTTAAGATTTAATATTATCAAAACCAATTTATAGAATCGTTTAATATAAATAACCTAAATCGGTCTTTTATTTATATCCAGAGATAGAAATGATTAAAAGTCAAAAAGACAATTAACATAAATGATTAAAAGTCGAAAAGACAATTAACATAAAAGACACGCACAAAAAAACTTGAAAGTTGAAACCACTTCAAAGTCAAAAAGTCAGAATCTTTTGAGAACGCTTTGAAACCCAAAAACACTCTCAAGCTCTTTAATTTCCAATCCAATGCATGATCTAATCAATTCACAAAATTAAGCACCAGTTTAAGTCTATTACTACTTTTTTCTATGTTCTATTTCCTCAATTTGTGAGTTAAACAAAGACCAACCACATGAATGACCATTTATATAGAGTGGTCGGAGTGGGAGGGAGTTAGAGGGTATGTGGTATTACCACTTGAGTGGTGGGAAAGGGTGACCATCCATGACCAGTGGTGAAGGGGCTTGGGGGTGATACCACATTAGAGCATGGGTAGTACAATGCTTTAAGAGTGGTGGGAGTGGCAATACTCCATCACACACATCACATTGTCACATCTGTTTTTTTTATATCTTTCAATACACCACTCGATTTCGTAGTGATCACTCTTCACTACATAAAATTACGAGACCCACTTAATATTCACTAACAAATCAAAAATTAAAAACAAAAAAACAAAGTGATAAACTTAATTTAGGTCCACCTTCAATCCACCAAGTTGCTTTTTAACAAGTGGTAACTACCACTCCACCACACCTTCATGGTGTGGCACCAAACTCACCACCCAAGTGGTCACCCGAGTACACACCCCACCCCATTCCAACTCCTTGAACTCTCAATACCGAGCGTAGGGTTAGGGGTGTGTTTCCTCGGTACCAACCACTACCTCACCTCGCTGAATGAATGATGTGGGTACATCGTATGCAGTATGCTCTTAGGGATGGTTACGTGGTGATAGCTTGTGAGTCTTAAAGTCTTCATCTCTCTCTAATTTTTTCTTTATATAAATTTGATCGGTTAGTGAATATTATGCGGGTCCCAAAATTTAATATTGTTAAGAGTGATTACTACAGGACTAATTAGTAGGTTGAGTGGTTAGAGAAAGAATCTGACGTGACAATATAATAAGTATGATAAAAGATAGATCAATGTATTCACTCGATAGATAATTGATAGGGACCAAAATCCTATAAGAGTGCCTAAGAGCATTGGGTGTGGGTGCAGTGCACAATCGGCATGCCTTACATGGCATGCGGTACTAACTTGGCACACCACCCCGGTACCCTCGGTACCGACGAAATCTGAAGTGGGTCGGCGATTGAATGCCTATGACGCCGAACGAGAGAGAGAGAGTAATAAATTAATTCAAATGGTCATTTGACCATTTCAACCTAATTTTTTTTACCCACTATATATATAAAACTCCATTTTTAACCATTTTACACCACCATTTCTACTCATTCTCTCTAAAAACTTTATAAAACTTCTATATTCTTTACATTTTAACTTTAAAATAGAGTCTTCTTCCAACACCTCAAACTCACCTCGATTAAAAAATCGTCAACCGGCTCCGTCTTTTAACGTATTCCGACTTGATACGCCACCACCTATGTACGTACTCAACCCGATATTTGCTCCACCGCAACTCTACAACCTCCCTAGCCCTCAATACAATATGTGTTATAATCAACCTCCTACTCAAAATCCCAACTTTCCAACCCAAGTTGCCTACAACGAGTTTAGGTATACTAACAAGCCTCTATCCATTCCTGAGACACAACTCGGTCTGGACGCCATACCAGAGACCCAACTCGAGACCCGGCCACTTACCGACACCCAACCCACGTATGGATCGCGACACAAGGAAACGAGGAAAAAAGAACGTGAACCCCACACCAAATGGACTCTGAGGAGGAGGTGGCTTTGGCTAAGGGGTGGATCGATGTTTTCGAAAACAATCAAGTCGGAAACTCGCAAAAAAAACACTTCTTTTTTTAACCGTATTATGGATTACTTACATAAAGAAATGGGGAAAACTCACCGCACGAACCACCAACTCAACTCAAAATGAAAAACGTTGAACAAGCATGTGGGGTCCTTCAAGGGGATATATAACAATATGTTGACGAGCCTCAAAAAATTAAACAAAACGACGCGGACAACAAGAAAAATGCCTATATACAATATATGGATATTTACAACACCAACATTGTCCTTGAACACTTATGGGAGATCCTTCGAGCTTATCCAAAATGGGCTCCCGTTCCACCACCGCCTTCGTATGGTTCGAGCAAAAGAACCAAAATATCTGACTCCAACACTTTCTTGGACGCACAAGCACATCCACTCAAAGAAGAAACTGACGACGAAAACAAGGTGAAATTTGTTGAACCGGCATGCCCGGTTGGAAAAAAGAAAGGAAAAGGAGCGGTTTCTTGGACCTCGTCCGGGGTTTCATCGGAAGAATTTAACCAATTACTCAAAAATCTCGGTGGCTTCCGAAGTTTAATGGACAAGCACAACGCGAGGCTTCTTTAGCAAAATGAATCGGAAGCTGCGTTTACGAGAAGAAAAAGAATTCCGAAAGGCGTCACAATTTTTAAAACAATCCAACGAAGGTTTGGAGGGCGAGGATCTCGAGATTGTTCAATGGGCAAAAACCGCGATTTGGAAAAAAAATACGGATTAAAAAAATAACTCTGTTATTTTATTTGTTGTAATTTTTTTATGTAAACTTTTTTTATTTTAATGAAACTTAGTTGTTAATCTTATTATTTTTTATTTTTTTGCAATATATAAAAATTCATAATCTAATTTTATAATTTTTTGTTAAATTTCGTAATGGATAAAAAAATTTATAATCTAATTTAATAAATTTTTGTAATATTAAAAGGTAAATAAAATAATATATAATTAATTTAAAATAAAAAAAGTTTGAAACGTGCGACACATGGATAGTACGAGAGTTTAATCATGCTTGAAACATACAGTGATGTATGCTGGTGTGACTTGAAGCAGAAGATGCCCAAATCCTAGCACACCCCATGCTCTAAGTAGGGGTATTTAAAACCGGATATCCAAAATTTCGGATAGTAGATTTTCAGTACCCAAATCAGACTCCGAAATTTCGGATTCGGATATCCGAAATATCCGAAGTTTTTCAAAAACGTATATTTTTTATATAAATTTTTTTAAATATAATTACAAAATAATCATATATAAAACTTTAATCACTAAAGAATAGCTCAAATGTGCTTCAAAATAAAAAATATATGTATATAAAACTATATATGTTTAAAAAATCAAATAAATAAGAAATAAAAAATTAAAAAATATTTTAAGGATTTTCGGATCGGATGCTTGAATTCGGATTAATTTGAACACCCATGGGTCTTTTAAGGAACAAAAAGTAATCAACTCCTAATTTCTAAATAAGCATATCTACACGTGTTAGTGTGTTACTGTATATAACTATATTTCTAAATAAGCATATCTATTATCTAACATACCAAGTCCTAACGGCGTAACCCATTGAAATACATTAGGCCCACTAGCCCATTTGTATTCCCACTATCAACATAATTAAAAACTGTACCTATAGAGTACAGGATAGGAACCGACGGTTTAGGAACGAATCCGGACCGGTCCGGTTTTTGCTTTTGTGTTTTTTCGTTTGGACCGATATAGACCTATTCATTGTGCACATCTAATTTCGGTGTCATTTGCTGCTACTGATGGTCCTCTTCCCTAACAACAAATGAGGTTAGAGATACCGTTGAAGTTGGTAAAATGGTCGGTTTTTCTATGAATGGTTGTGAACATCAATTAAAAGAAATTATTTTTGGATATGGTTCTGGTGTTGCTCAAGTAGATAAATGAAGATTTTATCTATTAATATCAGGAGTGCCTCTTGCAGTAATAAGCA
>JAUEJL010059359.1:0-18794 GCA_032274825.1 Drosophyllum lusitanicum | reverse complement strand
CATTTTAATTTAAAATAAATTTAATTTGTGTTAGAATTATTATCTAATTCAAACTTTTAATCCACCACATTAATTTAAAAATAAACATTCAAGTTCTTTATCCTCATCTACGGTTATCATATGATACAAATCTTACCGTAATTAAATTTTACATTATTTTTAAAGTTATCATCAATTATTTTTATATGTCAACTAACTTTAATATAAAACTCATTTTGTTTTCGAGAAACAGACTCCTATTAAGTTTTTCTTTTGTCGGTACAAAACAATTACATATTTAAATAAATAAATATAAAATAAAAATTTTATAATTACCCGTGTATTTACACGGGCATTTAAACTAGTTGGTTATTAAGAAATTAAGCAACAATTAACGAAAGTTGGTGAGATCAATGAGATGAATTTTTTTTAAACTGCGAAGAAAGAGAAACTAGCCTAAAAGCTTCGGCATAACTATCAAATGACACATTATTTTTATTATGTCAAAATGTCATTGACTCATTAATGTCCTATATATGTTTTAATAATTAAAGAGATGTAGAAATAAAGCATAAATAAACTGTTTCATGAATTCACCGGCATGGATGGTTGGATGTGTTTCAAGTAATTAATATGTAACGTACGTTTATAAATTGTAAATTATCTAAATATTGAAAATGCTACTTTATTACTCATTTTAGTCTAAATGAACGTTTTAATTACAATTTTATATATTATTTTAATAACTCAACTTTCATAATAAAAAAGGTGTGTAAATAAAGCAAATCAATGCGAATCAAATATGGGTAAATTGTACCAAAAAACAATAAATTTTGTCTTAGTTATTATTGTATATAATGATCTTTTTATTTTAAAAAATAATACAAACAACTTTTATAATCCTCCAATTATATGCAAGTTGTATATAAGGGGAATTATGAGAAGTTCATTGTATATAATGATAACTAAAAACCAGACGCAGAAAAAAGTTATTTGAATACAATGAAAGAATTATAAAAGTTAATTGTATTGTTTTTAAGAAAAAAAGTTTGTTGTATACAATGGTAACTAAGTCAAAGTTTATTACATTTTAATGCAATCCGCCCATCAAATTTCGGTCCAAAACAACATCCAAAAAATTAAAATAACTTTTATTAAAATTAATAGTTACAGTATTTGATAATATATAAATAATTTTAACTTTAAGTATCCGGAATAAACATATAACAAAAATCCATAAAGTATAGAATAATAAAAACCCTGTGTATATTCTAATATACCCTAGCCCATATATACGGGTTGAATATACCCTAGCCCATATATATGGGTTGGCTAGAAACGCTAAATCCTAATATTTTATTCCATTTGATATCCTCGAGAAATAGTCTTTCACTCTTACATTTCTTCAACATTTTCTCTCCTCATCTCTTACAAACATACATATTTAAATATTAAATGAGATACTTTAAAGATGTAGAGAGAATATGAAAAAAAACTATGATGTGATCCTGATGTAGAATTTAAAAAATAAAACAATCAAGATTAAAGAGTGTACCACTTCTATGCTTTTAGGTGTTATTTGTTTTTTAAGAGGTTCTGGGTCTAAGTCTAAATGCTACATCTGAACATTAAGAGGTTGTTCCGACATCTGAATGTTTATTCATATTTTGCTGTTTGTTTTTTAAAACATCTGAATATTTGTAATTACCTGTTTTATGATATTTTATATTAAACTATTAAATTTTAACAAAAATCTAAAATTTTCTAATTATAAAATAAAATACTTTAATAAAAAATATCAAAGCATAATAATACAGTGAATTAGAACTAAATTCTTTAAGAAAGAAATGTACGGCGACATATGGTGGCTGGCGGCGAGTAAGAGGAGGAGCATGTCATGTATGTAGAGGAGTGGATGAATAAATGCTGACATGAACCGGTGAAGAAATTAGTCCAATTATTATAAAAGAATGAATCATGAAATGTGTTAAGAGATAATAAAATGTATTTTTTTATCTCTGATTTATTAAGAGTTTTTCAAATTTTAATGAAAAAAAAAAAACAAAGTGCATTTACATCTTAAACCTCTTATTGAATCATATTAAAATGTATATTTAAAAAAAAATAAACAACCCCTTAATATCACAATGATACGTGCCACATTACCAATTGTACATGTTCATCAATATCTATTATCTATAAATGAAGATTATTTAACCATTTTGATACCTTTTAGTTTAGGAAAACTCTTTGCTACAAATTGCGGATTTATCATACTACAATACTTTTTTCTGCAATTTAAAAATAAACACGATAGTTTTGCAGAGTAAAATTTTGCTACAATGAAATTACTAAATTTATAAATAACACGGGAGGGAGAGTATTTTTAAAGAAGATATGATCAATATATGCTTCTATGAAGAATGTTAAATATAGTCCATAATTAATTTAAAGTCCTAAGGGACTAATCTTAGCATTTAGATCAATGATATCAATGGTCCAGATAAAATTTTAAAAATTTGGGCGAGTGACATTTTCGTAATTTTTCGTAATTAACATTTTATGCTTTTACAAATCACATGTGATTGTATACTAAATCACCTGTGATTGAATATTAAAATTTTAAAACTATGATTTTTAAATATATTTTATTGAACACAACTGTGCTTCCATCAATATTTATATTTTTCTTATGTGTTATCACTTTTACAATTAATTAAAATAGTTATTTCATTATTGCAGTTATATACTAGTTTTTCCCAATTTTTAATACTAAATTGTCATGTCTAGAAAATACCATCCCATCCAATCATAAGCCTCCACCTTCTTCTCCAATCTCCACCCCCACATCCACCACCCTGTTGTCCTTTGTCTAAACAGACTTTTAGATTCATTTCTTGAAGAGGGAATGGTTGCTCCTCCTTTCACCTTCTGTGCCTTTTCCACAGACTGAGGGGGAAAAGCACCAATCTTTACTCTCTTCACACAACCCAAAGTCCCTACAGATTCAACACCAAATTCTCCTGACTTCTCTGCATTTCTCTTCCATTTCCAGCCTGAGGAATAAAATCCATTTTGGGGAACTCACCTGTTGCCCCCTCATTCATTCAACAACCCCATTCCCAAATTGGGATATCAAAATTTTCCAATCTTAAAGCTACCAACACCCTTCTATGCCCTCCTTTAGAAATCATATAATGGTTTCAGATCTTGATCTCCATTTCTAAAGGTTTTCTGTTGTTGTAATCTTCTCTCTCTTTCTAGAGAGAGTGGATTTGCTTTTCTTGATATCTCTCACACCCCTCCATCTTTTGGGAACTAATTTCTTTTATTTGGAAAAGGTGGGTCTTTTAAAGATTCCTCAGGGTAGTTGGGTGGTTAGTTGTGGAGGCAAACAAAAGAAAAGAAAAGAAAAGCTATTCTGATTCCATTTATGAAGAAAAGTGAGTGCTTCTTCATTTAACCTTCATATTTTTCATTGTAAAACCCTCCAACATTTCTTCAATTTAATCTACTCTAGAATAAAAAATTTGATCTCGATTCTGGGTTTTTGAACCGATGAAGTGGGAAACTGTAATCCTCTCACCCTCATCATATATGTCAAATTCTTCAAGTTGGATCATTGAAGATAGCATAAAGAGCACAATTTGGACTCCTATTGAGAACAAATTGTTTGAAAATGCTCTGGCTAAGTTTGATAAAGACACACCTGAACGGTGGCAGAAGGTGGCGGAGATGGTTCCCGGGAAGACCGTGGCGGATGTTATGCGGCAGTATAAGGAATTAGAAGATGATGTTAGTAGTATTGAAGCAGGGCTTTCTCCAAAATATGAGTATAATTGTAGCACTTCTGATTTCACTTTAGAATGGGGAAACAACAATGGGATTGATGGATTCACCTCACCTTCTTATGGTGCCCGAGGGAAGAGATCCTCCGCCTCCGCCGCCGTGGATGTGGTGGCTGCCGGTCGGCCTTTTGAACAGGAAAGGAAAAAGGGTGTTCCTTGGACCGAAGAAGAGCATAAGTAAGTTTCTTCACTAACTATGTTTTTGGTTAAATTCAGAGCTTGTGGTGATTTTACGCATGATTTAATCAGAGAATTCTTTAATTTTTCAAGAATTGACATTGGCTATATGGGAATTTTTACTGCAGATTGTTTCTATTGGGGTTAAAAAAGTACGGAAAAGGTGACTGGAGAAACATTTCAAGAAATTTCGTGGTGACAAGAACACCTACACAAGTGGCAAGTCATGCTCAGAAGTATTTTATCCGGCAACTTTCCGGTGGGAAAGATAAGAGAAGAGCAAGCATTCATGATATAACAACCGTTAATCTTAATGAAAACAACATTTCTTCGTCGGAATATAAAACGACCACTGCACCGGAGCAATGCAAATTCCACTGGAATCAGCAGAACACTGAAACAACCACCATGGATTTTAACCAGAAGAATGGGGACTTTTTCCTATTTCCTAGATATGGAGGGAACATGGTGGGCACCGGTGGTGATATTGCCGTTGGTGGTGGCTTACATGAATCTTCTTATGGTGCACCGCAGAATATGGTTTTTCAGATGCAACCCATGATGCAATATCCTCATTGACACATTTGTTTGATTGGGCTCCTTCCTTTTTGATTTGATTTGGGTAGTTTTTATTGTTGGTTTTCATTGTGTTTTTGGTTTTCTCTTATGGTTTTATATAAAATGTGAATATTTTAGCTTATTAGCTTTCGACTTTGGTTCTTAGAGATGGGACTCGGGTATGGCTTATGCGTCCTTTTTTGTTATTTTACTCTAGAAACTTAAGAAAAACATCGACATATAAAAAGAATTTAACGAATGTGTGGTGCTCGTTGAAAGTTATACACTTATACATGAAGTGGCATACGGGTACTAATCTAGATGTATTATACACCCCGTTGTCACATCCGCGTGTCACTTTCGGATACAACTTTCTGAGCACCGCATTATATCTTTTAAGCACATAATCCAAGATTCTATTTGTCGACAGTTGATTTTTGTTGACTCGTGCTCTTTGTTCGATTCGATTCTCCACCAGCATGAAGCATCCTTATGATCCTAGTTATTCTTGATTGATGTTCAAGCTAAAAAGCATGATTTTCCTTGTACAAAGCGAGAATCTTGAACACTTGTTTATGTTCTTAATCTTTGCTCTAAACCTCTATTTCTAGTCAAAAGTAGATTTTCTTTCCGTATGTTAGAATCTGTGGGAAGATTTGTATGATTGTAGTGGCTTGGATCATGCGATTTTGACCTTTTTCTTTCAAGAGTTTGACCTGACCTCCCAATCCCATTGCTAGAAAACGCTACTTCAAATGATTAAAACTTTTACAGATAACTTAATAATCCTAGAGTGTTTCCTAATAAGTTACTAAAGAAGCATAACTGAAAATATGGTAAAATTATGAGATCTTTTAGGCATGATATTTATATATATGCAATTTTCATTAATTCTAGTGTAAAAATTGAATTAGTTTTAATTAAGTGTGAGAAATGGACATAGGATTTGAATATATGATCTTTAAATTTATCCAAAGTATAAGTTAATATTTATCAATTGCAACATTTAACTTTGACATATAATTTTCAAAAATTAAACTGATTAACCTTTTTATTATGTATTTGTAATGTAATGTAATGTAATAACTATAATCTAAAATATATATATATATATATATATATATATATGCAAAAGTTTAAACGAGATCTGTTTTTCGTACGAGAACCGTGATAACCAATCTTAGCCGTCTAATTCTCCCTCCTTCAATTGGATTGCCCACCCATGAATTCCTTACATGTATCCTGCCACACTCAATCCTCCCACGCTCTTCATCCATGAATTCCATTATCCAAAATGAACGTCCAAAATTGATTCTCGCGGTTCTCGTACGAAAAACAGTTCTCGTTTGAACCCTCCCATACATAGAGAGAGAAAAGGGATCGAATGCGAACGACATTTACGTGCGAACGGGCGGTGAATTTAATTTTGGTTTCAAAGATTGCGGCTGACTTTAATTCTCATTTTCTTTTTCATTCTAAATATCCATTATTCTCATTTTAGACGTTTATTTCTTGAATTTTAGTGATCATAGCATTTACATAATGGTTGAGAAAGTTATTGTATTTTTTATAAACACTAGTTAATTAGTATCATGAAATGAGCATACAAGAATGTATAGTATCTATGTTTTATTTATCTAGTACTTGTCTGATTGTCTTTATTATTATTGTTTTTGTTATTGTTATTATTATTATTATTATTATTATTACTACTACTACGTAAAGACAAGATGCAGCGTTTTTCAACGAGATGCAGTGTTTTTAGACAAGACTTAGTAGGTTTTAAATGGAGAAACATTGAATCCTTAACCAATATGCATAAATTTTAAGGAGACTTTTCGCCCTGTTCTCGAGTTTTTTTTAGGTAAGGAAAGGAGATGATTTGGAAGGAAACCACTCTAGAAAGTGTTCTTGGGTTTTATTTAAGGAGGGAAATGATAGGAAATAAAAGGATTTGAATGGAAAGTTTAGTCTTATTTTGAACTCAAATCTATCATCTTAAAAATTGGGATAATTTGAAAGGAAATGATTTCCTTTTCTTTTCTTTTATTTCCTCCCCTTATTAAACTCGAGAACGGAGAGTTTATGTTTTTAGAAGAGATGCAGTAATTTTAAGCCGGATGCAGTGATTTTCTAGTCAAGATGTAGTGTTTTTAGATG
Organism: Drosophyllum lusitanicum; assembly: GCA_032274825.1. Classification (NCBI taxonomy): domain Eukaryota; kingdom Viridiplantae; phylum Streptophyta; class Magnoliopsida; order Caryophyllales; family Drosophyllaceae; genus Drosophyllum; species Drosophyllum lusitanicum. Next base: position 12,072 of record JAUEJL010059359.1, on the reverse strand, counting down.
AGATGCAGTGATTTTCTAGTCAAGATGCAGTGTTTTTATATCTTATCTAAAAACATTTCGCATCATCTTCACCAACAAATATCTAATAAACTTTGTCATCAAAATCCAAATCAATAGCTTAAAAAAATTAATTCTAAATTAAATCCACCATACCCACAACCCACGAATTAATAGCTTAAAAACAAACCCACAAGTCCAAATTAATAGCTATTTCTCGTGGAGATTTATGAGCCACAAGCCCACAAATTTAAAGCCCACCAATTTAAATGGTGTAAAATCACCGACGGCAAAATTGTGAAGATTTTGCATCGTTCGCAGCGTTCGCAAGCGATCTTCACCCTATATATATATAATATGGAAATTATTTAATGTTAGCATATTCATTGCAAAGTGATCACATTGATATTTGAGAATAAAACAAGAATGTTACAATAAATTTGAAATAATTTAAGTAGTATTATTCATTAAATTTATGTTATATGAAAGCTTTTATTTAATAGTGATAATATTATTTATACACTTGTACTTAAAAGCAATATGAGACAGTAAAAATAATACTAATATTATATGTTGAACCTGAAGATCATAAGTGCTATTTAAAACTTATACCATTTTCATGTTAGCCAAAAATAAAATATTCATGTAGCCACTAAACAAATTTAAATATATATATTTTTAGAGAAAAATAAATTATGATTCGTCGTATTCAAAACATTTATTTGTTAAAGGAGAGAAGAAGGTGAAAGGTTTAATGATTGATGGATAAGATTAATGTAAATAAAATTAAGGGTAGAGATTTAGTTTTGATTAAATTAAGAACTCTTAATTTTTATAAGAGATAGAGTGTTATATGCTTAATATAGTAGTGTGTGTTCTTCATTTTTATAAGAGATAGTGTTATATGCTTAATATAGTAGTGTGTGTGTGTGTGTATACACTATCTTATAAAGTATTTAGGTCTTTTTCTTAGGGATTGTTTGTTTGCTGCTTAATGAAACCATTTAGCGCTGAATGCTGAATTGTTCAGCATTCAGCGTGTTTGATTACTGACTCTGAATAAAGATTGTGCTAAATGAAACAGAAGAATGCTGCTGAATCATTCTACCTTAAAATACATTCTGAATTATTAAACACCAATTATTTATCTTAATACTCCTTTTACATGTTGTCTTGTTAAACAATCATATCATATCTTATAATATAATATATCACTATTAAGGTTAAAATGATAATTTGCATCATTCAGATTGTTCCTTCATATTGCTCATTTAGAACCTTTTTGAAACATCATATAACATTTAGAGGCAGATTCATTCAAAGCCTTTGAATTATTCAGATCACATAATCATTCGGTGTTTAATCATTCTAATTTAACAAACATCCCCTTAATCTCTTAATTTTAAGTAATTTAAAATTACCAATTTACCTTTAATATAAAACAAAATGGAAACTATTAAATAAAATAACTATTTGGTGGAGTTAATGACAATATTATATACCATTTTAATAACCAAACCTTCTAAACTAAAAATTATTTAAAAAATCAAATCAATACAAATTACCTTAATAATTAAACAAATTGATAATTAAACTTTTCATAATAAACCATTCTTTTCTGACAATGGAGGTGAATATGTTAAACTCGCCTCCCACTTTTCCCCGTGCGGCATATCTCTTCTCACTTCACCGCTACATACACCGGAACACAATTGTTATGCCGAAAGACGCCATCGCCACATTGTAGAAACCGGTCTAGCCCTACTCTCTCATGCCAAGTTACCCATAAATTGTTGCCATTTGCCTTTACCACTACAGCTTATCTAATCAATCGACTTCCCACCCCAACTCTTCAAAATGCTTGTCCGTTTTTTAAACTCTTCAACAAACAACCTAACTTCAACAAACTAAGAAGCTTCGGGTGCTTATGCTACTTATGGCTCCGTCCTTATTCTCCTCACAAACTACACCCTCGCTCCACCCCTTGTATTTTTGTAGGTTACTCTCCTACTCAAAGTGCATACTATACCTACAACCCCATAACCTCCAAATTATACACTTCAAGACATGTGGTGTTTGTAGAAACAAAATTCCCATTCAACAAACTCACCGCCTCAACATCACCAACTCACTTCACCTCCTTCAATTGGACTATACTATTTTCACCACAACTTCAGCCCAATACCACCTCCCCACCATTAACCTCGGCCCAACCTGATCTCACCCCAACAACCATGGCCCAAAATAACACCACCAAACTTCAAAACCTCACCCCTGAAACAATCCTAAACCAAACACTAAATACTATAATTCTGATTACCTCATTTTCAATGCATCTTCTACTCATCCCACAGAACCCCCCACTATAACCCATGCCTTAAAAAGTTCCATCTTGGCGCCGTGCAATGCAAGATGAATTTGATGCCTTGGAACAAAACAAAACATGGCAACTTGTCCCATCCTCCCTTGCACCTAATCATGTTGGTTGTAAATGGGTATTTTAGACCAAATATAACCCGGATGGATTGGTTAAACGTCTCAAGGTCCGTTTAGTTGCCTAAGGCTTCCAACAAAGACCTGTCATTGACTATGTTGAAACGTTTTGTTGCCCATCATCAAACTAGCCACTCTAAGACTTATACTATCTCTTGCTATCTCACAAAAATGGTGCCTACCGCAATTAGACATTAACAATGCCTTCTTACAGGAAATCTCAAAGATGTCTGTCTACATGTCCCAACAACCGGGTTTTGTCAATCCCTCGTTTCCCAACCATGTTTGTAAATTAAACAAATCCATATATGGCCTACGTCAAGCTTCAGATGCTTGGTACGATGAATTAAAAACATGTCTCATTTCTCAAGGATTTCAACCGACAATATCCGACTCCTCACTCTTTACCCTCAAAACCGACTCCTCTCCAATATTCATTCTTGTATACGTAGATGATATCATCATCATAGGTCCTTCACACACTCTCCTAAACAAGTTCATAAACCTCCTAGCTCTTAAATTTTCCCTCAAAGACCTAGGACAACCATCATACTTTCTTGGTATTCAAATCTTACCCCACCCCCTCGGCTCAATCCACTCACAAAAGAAATATATCCATGATTTCCTAACCCATGCTCTGAACCGGTATCTACACCAATAACATGTTGTGAACCCCTTACGTTACATGGTGCTCCACCTCATCCATTCCCCACCGACTATAGAACTCTTGTTGGAGCTCTTCAATGCCTATCTCTCACCCGACCTGACATGTCCTTTACTGTCAGCCGTCTTTCCTAGTTTTTGCATGCTCCAACAACAATACATTGGGTTGCATTAAAACATCATCTATGCTACCTACAAGGAACTATCAGTCATGGCATACTCATACGAAGCAACTCTCCACTTAATCTCCATGCCTTCACAGATGCATATTAGGTCGGTGATAAAGACAACTACCGAAGCACTATAGGTTATATTGTTTATCTTGGTTCTAACCCCATTACTTGGAGCTTCAAAATGTCAAAGTACATTAGCCAGAAGTACCACCGAAGCAGAATTCAGGGCCATTGCTTCGACTACTACAGAAATCCAATGGCTAAATTCCCTCATCATTGAACTTGGTTTCCACCCCCCCAAGGTTCCTACCATCTACTGTGATAATCTAAGTGCTACTACATATTCAGCCAACTCAGTTTTTCACTCAAGAATGAAACACTTAGCATTGGACTTTCATTTTGTCTGAGAGAAAGTTCAAGCCGGCACCTTACAGGTAACTCACATAGCATCGATGATCAACTAGCCGACGTTCTCACCAAGCCACTCCTATGACCCCGGTTCAACTTTCTTCTCAAGATTGGACTCATCTCGGGAAAGTCTATCTAGCGGGAGCATATTAAGTGATTGCCCAATTCATGTTTTTATTTATCCAAATTATTTGACCACTTTATTATATTTAATGTATTTGAATTCCTTTGTATTAGTCATATGTAATTATAGCCTACCATAAATACTCTCTTATAATTATGCTCTATTCATGTATATATTGTAATCACTCTCTTTGTAATGCAAGTAACAATTTGCTCACCATATTCTCTTATCCTTCTTAATTTGTGGGGTTAAAATTCAAAACCAATTGACTATGAGTGAAGTAGCTCAAGACATTTATTAAATACATTATAAAGTCCGTTTTCATCCAATATAAGACATTACTCGAGCATTCTAAAGATTTCATGTGTAATTAGAAGTTGAGCAGCAATGAACTATATATGCATTGAGACTATTAATTTTTTTTCTAATTGTCTTCATATATAAAACACACTAATTCTTTACCCGTGACCAAATATAAAATTAATCAGATCTTTTATAAATCTAAAAACTCAGGATGCTATTATTTTGTCAAATGAGAATCTTAAAGAAATTTCAATTTGCATCTTCTTTCTACAAACCAACATGAATTCCCTCTTAAAAATAAAAATAAAATCTAAATTCGAATCGTGACGTCGATCTATAGAAAAACCTAAAGAAAAATACCTGAATCTTGCGATTACCAATTACCAAAAGAAGAATAAAAGATTAACAAGTCCATGAAGATGATCTTTTGATCGTGGGTTTCATCTGTTTATCTTCTTCAAGTGCTACCATACCTAAATGTGAAGGATCCTCAAGCATCATTTTTGCTACTAAATAACCCGCAATCGACCATGTCTGAAGCTTTCGAGCCTGTTTTCCGATGTACCTACCGCTTTTTCCATCATAATATTCCGGCCATCCGTCTTTTGCCAGCCTAAGCTCTGCCACCTCAATAGCACGCCTTGCAATCTGTGGCCGTCCCACTTTGATACATGCAGCCGTCAGTAACCATAGGAGTACTGCACCCACAAGAAAATTCGTCAGAAAATGTTTTTATCCTGTTTGTTATTTGTTTAATGAAGTATGCGACCACCAGTTTCTGACTCTGCAGCCTGCTTTTTCGAGGTTGAAATGAAGTTTTTCGATTTTTAAGGGGTTTTTTCTGAGCAAATGAATTTAGCAAAGTACCGCCAGCAGACAGGAAAACTGTTGCTAAAAGCCTAGAAGACGCGAGGTACAGAATATAGTCATTTTCCACTTTCAAGAATCAAGCCGACTACTGGAAATTTGAATCCATGGTCTATGTGATATAAACATTTCCACAAATGGATCAAACTAAAATTCTAGCTAGAAGGTGAATGGGTCAAAAGGGTTGATGTTGCTCAAAGTCTAGATTATTATTGGTTTTTTAAGCACATAACTTCCTTAACCATTCTATTATTAGTCTAGATTATTATTGTTTTTTTACCAATGACTGTAAGGGCTACTCCTGGGGCGCCGAGTCTTTGGCTCGGATGTACGGGGTCTAACTGGTTTTACCAATGACTGTTTTTGCCGGTGGGACTCCAGACTTGAATCCTTGACGTCCCCTATGGGAGGCAAGGTCAAGGGATCTACCCGATAGGCCATCAGGAGATGGTTGTTTAGATTATTGTTGTAATGATATTATTTTTGTAATGAATTTTAACACACTAGTTAATTGCAGAGAGGGGGGGGGGGGGGAATGGATAAAAATGTATTTGTGGGTCAACCAAACCAATCTTTCCGACTCTATTCACTACCCTTTAACTTCAATCTGATACACAATTCGCCGTACTTAATAGAATTCTGATAAGTGCACTATACTGGTAAAATTGAGTGCTCAGAACTCAAATATTTGCCTTAACCTCCATTCTTGAAAGTGCAAAACAGCAAGCTTTGACTTCTAAAAGTCAAAGATGGAAAGTTGAAAGAGTATCATTAAAAGTTAAAACACAAAGCATATCAGATATCCTTTGCACTAGTCGATACTACGTAAGAAATCCTACCAGTAGGAAAAGTTAGCATTCATATCACTTCAGAATTTGAAATTATCAGCTAACACTACCAAAAGTCAAGCATGTAGAGTGTATTCTCAAATAGGTAAGAAATTCTACAAGTAGGAAAATTTTGGTCGCTACAAGACTAAAATATTTGTATCAGTCTAGAAACTGAAATTACTAGCTTTGACTTCTACAAGTCAACATAGACGGAGTTTTAATCTAAAAGCAATACATATCAGGATTCAATTGCACAGACAGAGTTTATATTACGAAGCTTTAGATGTCAAATGTTGCTCCACTTCATAAAGAGTCCATATTTGACTTTTCAAATTATATAAAATACATTTCAACTTCAGAATTGATATATGTTCGTTATTTCTAGAGAAAATATTAAGTATATTAGACCACATAGGAAATGTCAGTATCAAAATAAAAAAATTGATAGCTTTCACTTCCAAGAGTCAAAACAAAGAGAGAGTATAGTTATTTCTAATGGTGGCAATTGAAACCCATTACTTATAAATGGGTTGCACTTTATCTCAAACGAGTCAAATCAAATTTTGCTAAAAGGGAACTTGTCAAGTGAGATAAAAATCAGCCAAAGTCTTTTTTCGTGCATACCAATTCCTAAATCATAGAACTAAAAGATTTAGTGATAATATTGTTATTTGTAATAATAACTAGCACGGTAAATTATTTATTTTTAAGTTAAATAAAAAAACAAATAAGTGTTTATGGTTTAACCCAAAGCAGCCTGCTTCGACTGCTACTAAAAAATGAACCGTTCCAACCAAAACCACATTTGACCCATTACCCAGCACACCTGCCCTGCATATTGCCACCTTTAGTTAGCTAAAAAATGCATTATAGAAGTGCATTGGTGAACAATTGATAGAAAGAAAAGCATATAATATACCTGGCCATGATCCTCCATTGTGGTAACTCCATCTTGTGTTTTTGGGATCACATCCAGTAATAATCTTCCAATCATGGCCTTCAATGGCGGGATAGCAAACTTTGACAGGCATGTCTCCAACCAACTCTTCCCATCGAGATTCGATAAGATCCATAATTGCTGTCGACTGTTCAGGGGTTGCTAAAGATGAAAGAATAGCAATGCAATTTCCCAAACAAAACCAACGGAAGTCCATATTCGAGGGTCCCACGTTTCCAAGGAAGTATCCCCCGTAAGTTGGCATAAAGTCAAAAACCCATTCAGGAAGCGAGTCAGGAATCACATTGAACTTGTTGACCGCGGTGTGAGAATACTCTTCGGTTTTGTACCGATATATGTCATTCAGTTGCTTCAGATCTAACCAAAAGTAGCTTCTCATGTGGAAACTTAATGCATGAAGACGTTTCACGATTCGGTCAACGAGTTCTTTCCCTTGAGCATCTTGCTTCAGTAAAACTAAAGCACATCTTAATGCCATGAAAAAAAGGGCTTGTATCTCAATAGGATAGCCGTATACGCCCTGCATACAACACTCCATTTATGTAATTATAGTTATACAAGTTTAGAAGCAGAACAATAAAAAAACTGAAGTACCTCATAATTCAAATATCAAGTATATAAAAAGAAATACATTTAATATTTTAACATGCTTTGTACTTTCAAGAGGCAACAACTTCAACCCATTTGCCTAAAAATGTTACGATTTGGTCAAATGGGTAAAATTTAAAACTTAGCCTAAAATGGAAATAGGGTAAACGGGTCGAAAACCACCTTTCAAAAGCTTGAAACTTCATTCTTTTAAAGCTTACCATTTCAACACAAAGTTAGCATAACTTTATTCATTCCATTAGTTATTTGTAAAATGTAAAACAAAAAGACAAAGTTATGGTATTGATACAAACTCACCATTCTACGATCAATCATAGAGCATCCATCGGCACAAAGAAGAGTTGGGAATGTGTCAAAACCCTCAGAAAGGCATAACGCGAGTATCAACCGCATACCCTTTTGGCAATCAGGCATTTCTGCCAACGAAGTGTCTCCAGTTGATTTTGTATATGCTCGAAGCAATATAATCCACCAAAAACCTGAATCAACAGGCGCAACTCGTCCTATTGCACTCTCACCAAAATCTGCCATTATAGTCTCGGTATTACGAACTGGATCATGAAGCACTTTAAAACTAGCTGGCATGACACCTTCTCCGAGTTGGAACCGATCAATTTTCTTCTCCCATGATTGGAGCCGTAGAGTCTTTAGAAGAAAATTCTTGACGATTTCAGGCTCTCCATTCATTAGGAAAGCTAAAGCACTTGGAACAAAATCTCTCACAAAGACCTATACATTTGGTCACAACAAATATAAGAAATAAAATAAATGAAACATTGTACTACCAAATTTAGCAAGTAATGCAGCACAAGGCACCAGAGATATCAGCACCTTGAGGTTCAACGTACCCCATTCATGTTAGTTATTTTGATCAATATTGCAAAACTTGTGCAATCTATAACTCTAAAAGTAATTAAGTATGTAATGTGATTAGTAAACTTTTATGTTCAAGTATGTAGTTGAAAAAAGTACAATTTTACAATGATGTTTCTATCTATTTTGCTAGGAAACACTATGTACACCTAAAAATCTAAAATATGAACTGCAGGTCCTCTAAGGTCTTGGTTTTAGCTAGTCTTGTTCTATAACCAGGTACATGATTGCTATAAATTAGTAAATTACTAGTATGAAGCAGCTTGTACCTGATCGTAATTTAGTTTCTCATCAGAATTGTCGAGTGCTGCAATAGTCCCGACTGGTTGACCACGAAAGTAAACCATCGTTTTCCTCAAAGACTCCCAAGCCTCGACAAACATTGGGTGTGGTTCGAACACGTATTGAGAACTAGGGGTATTGAAGGATGATCTTCTACTTGGTGAAAAAACGCTATCGAGATCCATATGTCTCTGCCCATTTTCTGCCCATGAAGGGTAACAGGGTGATGCCTCAACAAGCGACCTCTCATCGAAAGATCTCTGTCTCTCTATATTCACATGTCTAGGCTTATCTGGTAGCTTTGAGAAATCGAAATCAATATCACAATCACCACTTTTCACACTGTCGTTTTGTGTCAAATCCACTGATGCTGTAGACATTCTTGAATCTAACACACTGATCTATAGGTTCAATGATCTGCAATTGTTTAGAAATAGCTGAGTAATTTTATCAAACACATTGACTACAGAAAAATTCCAACATTTACAAATTACACTGCACTAAACTTAACAGCAATACATATGATTACAAACAATAGTAGTCTGCATAACATGGCTAGTCTTCAAGTAATAACAGAAGAACATATCAAATTCATGGTATCATTCCGTTTAATTATAATAAATTGAGAAACTTCATCCGCAAACAACTGAACATTTATGAATTACTCCATGAAAGACTAAACTGTTAACTACTTCAACATTAGTACGTATGCCTAAATGAACAACAGGTGTTACCTTCACATAATACTTTAGATATACATCAAAATTAAAACCTACTATGCAAATTTATTCAGAAATTGAAGAGACGTTTCATCAAACATGTTGACTACAGAAAAGTTGAACTCCAAATGAACTAAAGAAAAAGTTGCAGTACTACATACAATCAGATGCATAACAAGCCTCAGTTTCTAATGATAATATGGAAACCATCAAGATTCGTATGTTTATTTTCATTTATTCACATGTAAAACCCTTGCTCAAGAAAAAATAATATACGTGGAACCCTAATTTACAACAGAACGTCAAATAGCAGTACTAGTTGTAACTGCATGCATAACAGCCCAAACATTAAAAACTAAAGAGTACCAACCACTGAAAACAACACGATTCAGAATCCCTAATTCAGTAAATGTGGACATCGGCAATTTAAATACGAAATATCAATGTACAACCAAAACAGCTCGCTGTACTACTAATAATTGGCTGCATACTACTGAACTCATCAAGAATAAAACCCAGAATTCAGATTCGTGTGTAGTCGTCAACAATTTAAATAAGTAACGTCAATGTACAACCAAAGTAGCTCACAGTACCACTTATAATTGAATACATATCACTGAAAACACGTCACCGTTCGAATCATGTGGTAACGAGAGAAAAATTTGGAGTTCAAAAAAGTGGAACAATTGTACAGCAAAATGCATTTCGAAGAAATAAAATTCCAATTAACTGAACAAGGAAAAATAAACATGTAAAGCAACACGGCGAAACATAAATTTTAGATGGGGGATTATTAGATCTGCGGAAAAAGAAATGAGAGTTGTGACAGAGGGTTTGGTTAGACTTCATATCAATCAATTAATTTAGAATCAAAAACTTCAAAGCAATCAACATTAACGTCAAACAAAGAGAAAACATAGGAAATTTGATAACAATGGGGGCCGTACAAGCGAGTGATAAATTCGGGACGAAATCTCCAACTTCTCCCGAGAAGAAACGATTTTACAATCGATTCACATAGAACTGAAGGGAAAACAAAATAGAAACGCATGACAACGCACAAAATTCAGATCGAGAAACTTCAAATCCACCAAAATCAACTTCAGAAGTACAGAAAAATATTGAAAGTTGGTTCATGATAAACAGTAATGAGAAAACCTTTTATCTTCTTCTTACATGTAACGAACTTACAATCGATTAAGAAAGAATGGAATGGAGAAATACGAGACGTACAACAAAACATAAAATCCAGATTAGGAAACTTCAAATAAATCAAAATTCACATTCAAAAAGGAAAAGTTATTGCAACATTAACGATATTAGACATTAATGAGTATCATACAAGTAAGTAATGCATTCCAGACAAAACAACTTACCAATCGATAAACAGAGAAACTCAAACGATCAAACACAAAATTCAGATCAGGAAACTTCAAATCCATCGGAATTAACGTCGAAAAACAACGAACAACAGAAAACTGATCGATCATGCTAATTAAATAGTAACAAAAACGATAAGTAAACTTACATTAAACAGTGAAAAACAGAGACCGGCAGAGGCGTGTCCGATCTTCAGAAACCGGCAGGTAGGTCAAATCAGACGGTGAATCTGAATCTTAACGCAGCTATAGATACAGAATAGTTGTCAAATATAGTGTGTCGTGTTGTGATTATTGTACAAGCTGTAGCACACCAGAGGTAAAAGATGAAGGGGAATCTGCACGAGATACATGTGTGTGAGAGAGAGTGGGGTTTGAAGTGTGTGAAAATGGAGTAGCTGGAGGGGAGCATGGGGGGTCGTGAAAATGGTTGTGAAAAAGAAGAGGCCAACGGACAAAAATGGCGATGCTGCAGAGACCGAGTGTGTGTGTGTGTTTACAGATGATTGTCATGTAATTCACGTGTTAATGCGTCATCAGTATAATAAACTCAAAAGGATAATTGGAAAACTAATCTAAAAGGAATCATCAAAGTATTTTATCTTTTATGGATTGTTAATTCATATCTTTTATCTTTTAGGGATGTTAATTCATATCTTTTCTCAATAATTCTTTAACATATTAAAATTCATATAATAGTATCTAACTTTAAAAATTGTTTTTATCAAAATCATTCTTTTTTCTTTCCTTTATTTAATATCGTGAAATTTCTAATAAGTAATATTAGTGGAACAGTTTTTAAATTTGTTTCGATTATTAAATAAACCTTTCTTTAATATATATTAAAATAAAAAAGGTTATAATGTTATCATTCTACTTTTAAAAAAAATTTCATCAATTTTTTCCCTAAAATGCTTACAAATGAGTTGTTTTCCCAAGAGCCATTTTCTAGGTAATATAGTTTCTTAACACTTAAATATCGTAACAAAAACATTTATTTAAATCATTTAAAAGATAGGTTTAACTATTTTGTAGTTATTTATGTAAACACATATAAATTGGATTAACTTAAAGTTTTAATATATATTGTTGATAAAGCTGAGAGAAAGTGTGATGTGGCAAAAAAATAATGATGTCATTGATAACATGTAATTGTGACATAGACAAATATTATTAGATAATTGGAGAAAAGGTAATATTAATTTAATTGGGAGGGATTGGATGTAAATTATGAGGGGGTTGTATGAAATATGCAAGGGGGTTTTAAGAAAATTGTATATTAATTATAGGTTGTTTAAAAAATATGTTTAATAACTCGTGATATATTTTGTTTAGAGAAAAAATAATTATATATTTGTGACCGTCTCATTTTTATCTACGTTTTGATATAAATT
>JAUEJL010059348.1:0-18795 GCA_032274825.1 Drosophyllum lusitanicum | reverse complement strand
TTTTTTTCTCAAATGGACAGAATGCAGTCTTTATAATACTGGAACAGGGGTCCTTGCGGCCGCAAGCAAACCTTTACGGCCGCAAGATGGGCGGTGGATTTGACGTTTGCCAGGTGCAAGTTGTCAAGTGGCCAATTCTAGAAGATTGGCCCTTGCGGCCGCAAGGAATAACCTTTGCGGCCGTAAGGAGCCTTTTTTCATTACTTCTTCATTTTTCTGCTATTTTGCACCGGATTTGTCCATATATCTCGTGTTAGGTGTTTTTGACCTGCATGGTGAATTATAAGCAATTTAGATCATTAAACATACGATTCACCTTAGAAATGGGCTGCGAATGAGGCGTTTCGGCATGTAAAACATGCATAAAAACGCAGATATCAATAGGGTATGTAGCCCTAGATATGTCTAATGATGTGGAAACATATTATTGTAGGTGTTTTCCGGTAAACGTGAATCTTCCGGATACGTAACTTAATTAATATTGTTATTGCTTGTTCTGTAAACAGGCGAGTTACACTAACTTGCTTATTATATTAGTGTGAAATGTGCATGTTATTTATATGTGAAAGTGTAATTAATGTGTTTATGCATGAAGTGAAGGGTTGTGTTATATTGTGGTGAAAACACAATTCGGGCACAGTTAGACATGTGAAACCCTTGGTACAGCTTGGGTAGTCAAGTGTGAACCAAAGCATAAAATTATCGTCAGTATACTGCTTCGGTATTATGCGAAATGATTATGTGATCATGGATGTATGTAATTGATGTGTACTTACCTAGTGTGGTATGTAAATTTTGTTTGCTCGCTAAGCTTTATGCTTTAATATTGTTGTCTACTCTCTTTTCAAAACAGGACCGCGAGAAGGCTCCAGTATTGTGAAAGCAACTCATAAGTCAAGCGTTGTCTGCTATTTCCCATTTGTTGAAATTACTTAATGATTTAAGAACAATGTTTTTTTAATTAATTACCATTTAGATATTGTATTTAAGTAAAAGATATGTAGTTTCGGGTGCGGGATCTCGTCATGGTTTTGATGGGAATGATATGGTTGTTCATACATGGGAGGTGAGGTCAGTCCAGGGTTTGATTCGTATTCAGATTCAGGAACCACTTCAGGTGGCACACTTTCAGATTCAGAAAAAGGCTATTCTTGAACCAAGTTCAGATTAGGGTGAATACACCTTTTACGGCTGTATGCTTCCCTTCTATGGCCGTAAAGTATCCACCACTTGCACCTGCAGAGAATCTTGTCAGACTAACTTGCCAACTTGCCACCGCCCCTTTTCTACAACCATAGTTTTCCTTTCCATGGTTGTAGGAAGTACATGTCAGCTATATAAATATTGCTTTTTTTGGCTAGAAGCAAAGGCCTAACTTATTAACACTGTTCTCAACGCCTCTAGTTCCTAAAAAGTTCATACACTTTAGTATAGGTCATTAGGTGATCCTAGAGCTTGAAGAATATACATTTGATCATTTGTAGGGGCTAGTTTCATCATCTACACTACGTTCATCTTGGCTTAATGGGTCATTGGTATAATCTTTTCTTATTTACTTTTGCCAGCAATGACACCATGTAATCCAATAGCTTTTGATGTTGTATTTGTTACCATGAGTAGCTTGAACACTTATTTACATAGGTCAAGATGAATCTCGGCTAATCTTGTTATATTTGCTACAATGATTATATTTATGATGATTTCATGAATATTTGGTAATACTTGTTTTTAATGAAGAATTAATTTTGATCATTTTGCTTTCAAATTCAAGCCATGTGGGTATTGTGATCGTGGTAAGTTGAAAAAATGCACGTGAAGAGTACTTATATTCAAGTTATGCATATTTCAACATATGTGTACATGCTAGTTTTCTTGCTAGAAATCGGTAGTAACTTGCATGTTCATATTTGGTATGTGCATTTGGGATACTTGTCTTGGACCATAGCAGTATTGGGTTAGTGTGTTGGAGATTTAGTCAAATTATGTCTTTACACTTGTCATGGACCTGACTGTCATATTTATAAACCATACTGTCATGTTTATAAACCATTTGAAAATGAAAGAACCGTGACCAAAGCGGTTTTCCATTCACTAATGATTTTTATAAATACGGATTAACATAAGTGTAACCTATCTTTGATATGTTTTAAAAAGAACAATAGTTTAATGGTTAACGTGTGTCTATAACATTAATTTTCTAAAAATTTGTATGGTTAGTACTATCCTACTTCTGTTTATCAAATTGGAGTAATCACAAATATGATTTTTGTAGCGTTTACAAACAAACAATCATCGGTTGAGAGGATTCAAAGCCCGAGTAAATCTCAATTATATTGGTTTCACCCCATTTGTCTTTAGAGAATTGTGTGTAAATTTGGAACAAGTGTACTTAGTTTAATTGTTTCTGCATTGATACTATGATCTACTTGGATTCTTGGACTAAACAATAATGATAGTTGAGTATTAGTAGTTACCGTCTTCTTATGCCTGATACTCGATTTTATAAACTATACACATACGTGGGTACACTTCCCATGTGTGTTGTGATTTTATTTTCCATATTTTGAAATTACGCGTGTGAAAGCCTTGAATAAAAACCTGTCGCATACGATACACACCAATGAAGCAAATGATTCTACAACGATAGTCCCACGGACTCGGAAAGTAATAACGAAAATGGCTAACCCAACAATAGATTCTGCAACTACCAACATTGGAACCAACGAAGCAAATGAATGACCCATCATATCATCCGAAGAAACAAAAATACCAAATGTATATCTTATGGAGTCTGAATCTTGAAACGTAGATTTGGTGCTAACTTACATCTAAATATTACTATGGATTTTATATAACCATCTAATGGATGTAGTAGTATTTCAAGAAATGGGGCGATATGCTTATAGGAGAGGTTAGTTTGCAATCACTTTCGTCTCTACTATTAGAATTTGTGTAAATATTATTATAATAAAAAATATTTATTCCAAAATAATAATAATTGTTTTATTATTTCGGATTAAAACATTATCTATTTAGACGAACAAAGAATAAGATAAATGCAAGCAAATTCGCCCGTATATATTGGAGGAGGGTAAGTTAGCATCTTCAAGTCTCATGTTATTGCCTTTTGGGACCTTAATTTTTACATTTATCATTTATAATCATGTCTTAAATGGATGTTAAAAGTATTGATCATAATTTCATGCTAATCTTGAATACTTGCTCTTATACAATGTCATTGCAGGCCTAGAGAAGTACTCTAATATATATTAGTTATTTAGTCCAACCTAAACAAAGTTACTAAGTTGGCTAAAGGAAGGGAAATGGGTTGAGTTGATTCGTTAATGGGTCAAAACAGGTGCTCTTCTATAGTATTATCACCGCATAAAATGTTAATTGTAAGGATACAATATCTTATGCATATAGTTTGAACGATTAACACCTCCCGACAGAAGCGGCTGTATGCATGGTTGGTTTAGGAGGGTTAGATAATGGTCTAAATCATTTTTGGTTTAGATGGGACCAACCATGCAATGTTGAACTTGAACATTATGGTGTTCATCATATCCAAATTGTTCCCATATCTGCAAATGTTTGTGTGTGTTTATACACTTATGTTTAATTTTGTTTGATTTTGTGTTCTTGATATCTATTTGAAGATCAATGATTTTATTTTGTTGGATTTTACATCAATTTATATAGGATTTTGTAAAATACCATGTGTGTTATGAGTTCGCCATTAAAGAATTAATTTACCAAAATCATATTGTGTATGATGTTGCGATATCAATATTTTTTTAACGGCAGAACACATACACCCTCTAATCATATTCCTAAATCCACACCTTATGTTCACTATAAGATTTGAACCTACAACCATAGGATCACCTAATACACCTCATACTGCTAATGTATGCTATTTTTTTCTATTTAGAGATTGAAGTTTACAAAACTCTAAAATAGAAATACCAAAAAATAATTTGTATCCATATGAACCTTTTAACTAGTAAACTATAAGAGCACACACAATGGGTGCTAGTGATTGCGTGTAACAAACAAAAATGAGAGGCTCGGTGTGGTGGTAACGAGTTTCCGCCCTCGTTATTCTTTTTCTTTTGTTTTCAATGGGCAATGGTTAGAATTGAAAAAACATACTATTTCAAACTTGTATATATACCCATCTATCTCCTTCTTCTTTACTTTTTTTTACACAAAAAAATATATTCACATTCAAATATATATGAACTTTGTAGCCACCATGTCTCAAAACAACAACTACATGAACAATTTTTTCTTCCAAATCATGGTGAATAACTATTCACCGGGTTCGGCGAGTACTCACTCATGCACAAATTCACCCGCGGTACAACAAGAACAACCTACATTGATGCAAACCATCGTCAACCAACTTCACTTTCAATACCAACAATGAGTTTATCAACAAAATTAGTTCTATCAATTGCATCTCCAACCTCAACAATCGCTGCCGTATTATCCATAATTTTCACAACCACAACCTCAACAATCACCACTAGAACATGTGCCGGTGGCTAACCCAAACCCGTACCCGGAGCCTCGAACCCTTGTAATCGACGTAAAGGTAAAAAGAAGGTCGTTCAAACTACGGGGAAGAAAATTGGTTGGACCTCAATGGAAGAAAGTTGTTGAAGCGAGTGTTGGGTCAATGTATCAGAAAATATATGCGTCGGCAACTCTCAAAGTGTCGATGCATTTTGGGTTTAAGTTCAAGAGTAGTTCAACATGCTTGTTGGATCAACAATACAGACCCGTGATCAACTTACTTCAGAGTGGAGGACCCTATCACATAATATGGCAAGTTCAGCGGCTACTCTAAGAGGCTGGAGTGAGATAGGCCGTCCAATGCGAGGTACGAGATTGTGAATCCACTGCGCGCGGGTTCAATTGTAGGACATTATGAAACAAGCACGCGCGTTATACGAAAATGAAGAGGGAAAACAATTTGATTCCTACGAGGCATGAGAAATATTAAAGGACTCGCCAAAGTGAGGGATCATCCATTGGCATTTGTAAAAAAAAGAACAACGGGCTCCGCCGGTGAAGGATGAAGTCGAGTACGAACCCATTGTTGATCTCGATGTCGATTTCAAGAATGAGCTTTTTGGTGAGGATTATACTCCTCGTCAGCCCGGGAAAGGAGGGAAAGGAAGAAAAGATAAAGTCCAAAAAGTTCGTCCAATTGGGACACTTCCGCGCATACTTCCTTGATTCAAGCTGAGATCCTTGAACGACTTGATAGGTTAACCGACTTGACCAGCGAGAAGAAGAAGACAGTTGTTATGATATGAGAAAACGATGATGTGAAAATGAAGATGAAATAATTAGTTTTTAATAGTGTCAATGGCGTCGTAGACGATTAGAATGACGGAAAAGCCATACTCGAAATGAAGACAAATTCGTGAAAATTATACTACTTAGTTTAAGTTCTTTTTTAATTTTTAGAGTATTATAATATCTTAATTTTAATGGAATGGATTTTACTTATTTTGAATATATTAATTTAGTATTTATTTTATAAATATTATGTACTTTTATAGAAAATTAAAAATACAAAACAAATTAACAAGTGAATAAGCGAGGACAATGATGTCAGTTATCATCACGAGTGATTAATGATATGTTAATAATGTTATCGTGGAATCTAATAATTGTAGTGATGCTAATTATCACTGTGGGTAATCTTAATGAAACGAAACTTAAACTTAATCTTCCATAATTTTTATTATTATTTCACATTCAAATTAATATTTTTCATTTTTGTGTGTGTGTTGGAAGTATATATTATCTGCTGACGTGGAGATAGGGTGGAAAAGCCATATATGATACTGGCAAATAACACGGCACGTCATATTTTCAGGATTTCGGCAATTCAGTTGCGTAGTCCGCCATTCAAACCCTCAAATTCATTGTCCCAAAGATAAGATTGATTGGGTCACCCCTAAATTCTAAGCACTCCAAATTGCTTGTTTCAATTCCTCCATGATACCTTCGTTGTTCAAATTCGCCACAAATCGGGAAGTTTTTATCAGTTCAGCTGCATGAGTAGTCCAGTGATTCAATTTAGAACGGATTTTACGAGCTGCTTCAAGACGGAAGCAGTGTATTTGCAGTTGAATCAATCATGGCTATGGTTTTTGTTTCTCCAGCGACGAGAGTATCTTCGATTAAGATGTTCTCGTCTTTGTCTCGTCGTCAATATGATTCTTATAGTTGTTTTTCTACAACATTATGTTCTTCTTCTCAACGATTGATCCCAAGGTTTCCTAATCTTAGGTAATTTATACATTTTTTGAACTTTTCATGATTTGGAGATTTGCTTATGTTGATTCTGCAGACGTTTTGTCACTTTGTGTTTGATTAAGCTTGTTTTTCACTTTTTTGTTGTTGTTGCTGAACAATTTGTAACGAAATTTTGAGTGGTCTGGGTAGATTACCTTGACAAATACTAATAGGCTAAGTTTGAGATTCAATGTGCTTCATTTTAACGCAAGCTGTTTACTTTTTAGGGCTGAAATTTAATGGATAGGTAGGCATGTCAAAAGATTTAATGACCATAGTCCGATCAAGTAGATGTTTTCAACATGTCTTAGTGATGCATTTGCATCATGCAGCAGGATTGACTTGAATTAGCATTATGTAAGTATTTTGTACAGTAAAAAGAACCTGTAAGGTTAATTACCGTGTTTCAGAGAAAAAAGGTTCATGCCTTCTTTTTAACTCTCCCTTCCAAACTGAATATGCTATCCATCAAACATCATAAAACATGGCTCACTAACAAAATTTCCAGCATCTTAAGCTTAAAAGCTGCTTGAGGGTGGATAAAACATAAATGGTATTCAAATCTTATGACTGTTGGACTGGGTGAAGCTATTATATTTTTAAAACCAATGATGCATCAAGTTGAGCTCTTATTTATTCCATTTATTTGTTGCGTGACAAACAAGAGTAGTTGCTACGTCCCAAATGCTTGATTTTATTTAAAGTGCATGTATACCTAAGAAAAAGAGTTCTTTTGATTATTGGAGCTCCTTGAAATTGATTGGGGAAACTTGTGCCAACATTTCCTGAAGCTTTGCTTTACCATTACAAGATGAAAAACGTCCCAATGGTTCTTAGCCATATGGTATCTTTTTTATTTTTAACGACATAACACACACACCCTCTAATCCTATTCCTAAATCTATACCTTATGTCCACTATGGGACTTGAACCCATAACCATGTGGATCACCTAATACACCTCATACTGCTGGGTTATAAGCCCTTTGGTATATGGTATCTTAAGCACCTCAACTTTTCTATTGAATGGCTTTTTTTAACTTGTAATAGATGTTAATTCTATTCGATGTTTGTGCCATGTAGTTTAAGTTTAAAGGTTGCTAGTAATATTAGAGGTGGTAATTTGACCCGATTACCTATGAATGAATTGATTTGAGTTACACTTTATCTCTAACGGGCTAAACGGATAAAATACAAATAATAACTAATCAAGAAATTGGTAAATGGGTAATACAGCACATAGTGTAATTTTAATGCATTAAACCTTTGAATCATTTTATAAAAAAAACAGATTCTTTTTTAAAACATAATTTTTGTAATCATATTTGATACACTAATTATTTTTAAAACCCGTTATCCATCTCGCTTGACCCGCGTGATATGGATCTCCACCGATTTCATTAGCAACTAATCAAAAAACCAACTAGGGGAATAATACACGTTCTTTTAGTTATGTTCATTTATTGAGTATTAGGACGTACTTTTTCAATCGGTTATCGTTAATTATATTACTAAAACTATGAAACTAGTTATTTATAAAAGTAATTGGCCAAAACAATGCCGTATTGAATTCTTCGCTCTTACATGTATGCATAATTAAATGATTTTTGTATTATATTTTATATGAAAGGCATAATGTATTCATTTTGCATCAATTTTTCCAGGCTGAAGAATTTGTATACAAGATGCTCAATGACAAATACCGAAGTCATTGATAATCTTGTGACTGAAGAAGTTCATCATGATTCTGAAATCCATGATACTGAATCAACAAACTTACTTGTGGAAGGCACTTTTGTAGACATGATTTTGACAACATTACCGGTACATCAAAGAACGACATATTATTTTGCTGTTTTCTTATCTATTTTCCTTAAAATTTATAAATTTCAGTGTTCCCTTCCCTCTTCAGATTCTTTCAGAGGAGGAACAGGACGTCATTGCTGCAATGCCTGCTCATCCAGCAGGACTATATGGTAAATGAACTCTTTTTGTAGGCTGAGTAGTCCCAATCTTTTTTTATAATCATGTACAAGAATTAAAGATTTATTCTGAATTCAAGCTTAGTAATGTATACTCTGGCAATATAAATGATAGTGGTCTATTGAAAGTCTTTTATCTTTGTTTATTTGCTGGAGTCCTTTATTCTATCTTGGATGTCATAACAACTTAAGGAGCTACTTTACTTGAAATACACACAGATAACACACTTATATATATTGACACAAACACACACATACTAAGTGTGGGTGTGTGTTTATATATCATTTCATCTGTTTCTAACTTAAGGATCATATATGATTTTTAGCATTATATGCTAGTTGCCTTGCTGGGAACATGGTGGAACAACTTTGGAATTTTGCATGGCCTGCTGCTATTGCAATGCTTCATCCAAGTCTTCTTCCAGTTGCAGTCATGGGTTTCTGCACCAAGGTTTCAAAAACTCATTTGGATTCTATTATTGATTTCGGGTGAAAGTTACCTTATAATTTGTCTTTTTTATTACTATTCTTTTTGAACAGGTTGCTGTTATTGCTGGAGGCCCATTAGTTGGCAAGCTAATGGATCTATTTCCACGTGTACCTGCTTATAATTTTTTGACTACCGTCCAGGTTATTGTTGTTCCATAATTGAATATTATCTTATTGGTTATATATTATTGTATAAAATTTCTCTTAATTGTAATAACATTTTGTATGTCAGGCATCTGCTCAACTTTTATCAGCTGGGATGATTATTCAAGCACATATGGCACATGCCTCACTTGAAACCTCAGTACTTATGCGTCCTTGGTTTATCATATTAATATTAGCAGGGGCTGTTGAGAGGTTATCTGGACTGGCTCTTGGGGTTGCAGTAGAACGTGATTGGGTTGTTCTGGTATTGCTGCATTGCATAGCTTTTCTTTCTTCCATTTTTCTGGTTTCCTATATTTTAGGGGGTGGGTGGCTTTGTGTTTTGAAAGTGATTATGCAATATTGAATAATTTTAATCCTACAATCAATTGTAATAAAATGGGTGATAGAAATAGTGTTTGGATGTGCTGTATTAACCAAATAATCTGATGTTTAAATTTTAGGCAAAGTCTTATTATAAATGAAATTAGAGATAATGTATGTTGAGGCCACCCTAGTATTCAAGTTTTTTTTATTAAGGCCACCCAAGTATACATATCTTGTATCACTTATTCCAATTTCCACCAAACACATGCTAAAGGATGAAAACGCTGTAAGTTACTCCTTTTTTCTAAAAGAAAACAATTTATTTTTACCTATAATATCTTGCACCTCATCAAGATATTCTTGTATTTTCTAAAACTGAAGTTTATTTTTATCATTCTGCGTGATTTTGGTTGAAATTGATATACATGCAACAAATTACATACTTGGGTGACCTTTATGATAGTTTTAATAGACTGGTTGCATTGATGTAAAAAAGTTTATTACTTCAGTGGCCTCCATATACAGTATGCCAAATAATTATTAAATAAAAATAACCAAAAGTGATGTTTTGTGAAAATAGTAGAGATGATTTGTACAGTTGAAATAGAAGACTCAAATTAGGTTAAAAATGTGGGTAAGTCGGTCATCATATTTTACCTTAGTCAATTTTGTTACAGCTGGTATGAAACTGATTATCCAAGTCTAATGATTTGTCTCAAAAATATCAGATATTCAGGAATCGGATTTTTTTTATCTAGACATAAAAAAACCTATTATTGTGACTCCATGTCTCTATAATAAAGTAATCAATTGTCTAATGTACAATTTTCTGTTCAGTTAGCAGGAACAAACCGGCCAATTGCTCTTGCTCAAGCGAATGCTATCCTGAGTCGTATTGATCTGCTCTGTGAGGTGATCATTGTCCTATTCTTCAGTATGATTTCCTTCTATTTTCTCAATATAAATAAAAATATTAAATTGAGACCTAGTGTTTCCATATGCATAATTTATGTAGATATTCCTGATGATTTGACACAAAATTGATGCAGCTATCAGTATTTAGTTGATTGATACTGATAAAAAGCTTTTGAATTCCAAACTGATGGATTTACACCGTTGCAGATTGCTGGAGCAGCACTGTTTGGCATTCTTTTATCTAAATACGAAACAGTAACATGCTTGAAGCTTGCTGCTGCATTGATGATATGGGCACTGCCTGTTGTGGTAATGAATCAAGTTTCTGTCTTTTTTTTGTAAAAAGAAATACAGCAAACTTTTATTGGAATAACGGTATTTTTTGTAAATATGTTAGATTGGTCTGACATGGTTAACAAACAAGCTTTCCTCTGGCGTTCTTGATCGTGCTAAATGTCCACAAACGTGCTGCAGAACTTCATCACATGCTGATAACCTAGGTTAGTTATGTTCCTAATAGCCATAATTTCTATCCTAATTTGTGCTATTTTTTTTCTAATTTTTATGAATCTTGTTATTCTGCTGATCAGTGGATATCAGTGTGGCTGCTATAAAACACGGGTGGGATGAATACATGCAGCAGCCTGTTCTTCCGGCTAGCCTGGCGTACGTACTTCTTTGCTTCAATGTTGTTCTTGCCCCTGGTGGTCTGATGACAGCCTTCCTCACACAGCATGGTATGCTTATGTTCTCCCTATCCTTTTGACATTTTATGACATTTATATACATCAAACAATTTGTACAATAATAAGGTGTTTAGGGGTGTTTGGGATTGCATGTCTTTAGGCTTTTAGCTTGTGCTTCTGAATAAGTGCGTAAAAAGAGCATCTTCACTGGTGCTTATAAAAGGAGTGCTTATTTTCAGCACAAATTAAGCAAATAAGCACAAGCACTTTCTCCTTTTAAACACTACAAAATGCGCATTCTGTTTTGAAAACACAATAGGCTAATAAGAACTTTAAGAAAAAGAAATTCCCTAACATCCTCATATAACGCAACAAACAAGCTAGTAATTGCCATGAGGCTTATTCCTGAAAAAATAATTTGCACATTGTGCAGAAATTTGCACATTGGTTTGGTTCAGGTAATTTCAGGTAGGGAAAGGAAAATTTTGTACTGGCCTACTTGGTCAGCACATACAAGACTATATTGGTCCTGGGCATGTGTCTCCCGCTGATCTGACTAACAACTAGTCATTGAATTAATCGCTACATTTAATAATAATAATAATGATGATGATGCTTAATCAGCTTTTCTTAGCTTGTAGATTTGGTAATTTTTTCAGAGTAATTGGTTCGACGAATGTTGGAATTAATTATCAAGTATCATGTTTATGTTAATCTGTTGTAATTTAACTTTAGTACACTATGATTTGTAGAACACTAGTATTACTATTGGCTGAGAAGTGTGTGTGTGTGGCGGGAATTAACCACCGGTGGTTGGTGCCAAATAGCTGCCGCCATGGGGCAAAACTGCCACCACCAGCCTTCTATAAATAGGGGTGTTTATGTTATGTTGAACACAATCTGAAATTTCAGTGAAGTATATATATATATATATATATATATATATATATATTCCCGATTCTTAGTTTATACATTTTGTTCATCAATATCTTCTTGCATTCTTGTTATCATGCCAACATCAAGTCTACACACAACCCTCAACCCTTATCGACACCCACGATCACGAACAACGAACATTCTCTTTAGATAGTAATTATGCACATATTGATCTTGTTTCATTTTCATATGTTTACATACCATCATATTGGACCCCATAGTTTTAGTATAATCTATTAATTTTGGCTATGGAAAGGCATGTTTGTGCTAGAATGCATCTAAGGTCAATTAGAATTTTGAAATTTTTTGAATTCCTAGTTTGGTTCTGCTTTCAATTTGAGGTTGAACAATATTGTCCTTACGGGTAAATACTTATTTTAAGTTTCAGATATGTTTTTTGATCTTGTTTAGGTTTAAGCCCATCTCTCATTGGAGGCTTTAGTTGCTTATGTGCTTTTATGGGCGTTGGAGCAACATTCATGTCTGCTCAAATGGTCAAGCAACTCGGCATTTTGAAGGTAGGCTACTCCTTACTTATAATTGTGGGCCTGGCCAGGTCAGGTAATGGGGCCAGGTCAAAATGGGTATGCTTTTTAGCACGCGTCATAACGGCAAACAGCTTTTTATTCTCTTTTTTAATTTTATAAATAAGTTATGTGTACTATGATTACATTACTAATTTACTATACTATTACATTAATAATCTAATTTTCTAAATAAGCTATTTAGTAGATTTTGTGCATTTGAATACATTTTGGAGGATACTTGACCCATTTGACTGGTTTCCTTTTTAGTTAAAATTCTAAGCTTAACCCATTTGACTCATTAGAGATAAATGTAACCCAGATCGACCCATTTCTGTTTAAATGGGTCGAAATTTCTTCTTCTACCTTTATGTACTTCCCAAGTTTTTGTACATCTCTTTGAACTTCTAAAACTTTATAATTACAAAAAACAATAAGAATATAGAAAAAAGCAGCAACGTTGTAACGAATTTTTTGTAACAGGCTGGAGCTGCCGGACTCATATTGCAAGCATCACTTCTTACGATGGCAGTTGGTGTCTATTGGAGTGGAGCTCTTTCAAAGCAGACTTCACTTCTATTCTTTCTTGGTTTTATTGTAAGTCGTCTTTTTCTTGAATGTATATTTTTCTTTGTTCCTTTTTTTCGGACATTATAGGTAGCGAAATGGATGGGTCTGAGGGATTGGGTAACTGGTCAAAATGAGTTGGGCTGATCTGCCTTTTTTTTACATCATAGATAGTTAATAACATATGATTTTAAAATTTATTGTTATTCTTAAACAAAATACTTTAGGCGGTTGACATACTTTATTATACTTTGGCTGACTGTTGACCCTTTATCGTTAAAATATAGCCTTAGTTGACCTATTTTCATATCAAGTGTTCTTATAGATTGGTAAGCCCATCCACCAAGCTTGCACTTTGTGTAAATTTGGACTTAACTACTCCCTTTGTTCCATAAGAAATTAAGAATTATAGTCTTTGACTAAACACATATTTGAAACATGAGTTGGGCTATTAGTTAAATTTTCAAAATACCCTCCAATAGTGACAAAGTAGTTAGATTCTTTTGGACCAGAATCATGACTGCAATAACTTGTAACTGTGTCAATTACTCAATTAGTAGAGTGGTAAATTTGGCTTAAAGATCTGCCGAACAGGAAATTTTGCAATTAAATGGGTGTGTTTTGGAGTGTGTTTTCTAAGTGATTATTGTCACATGAAGAATCAGAATTAAATAATCAGGTGCTTAGAGTGCTGACAGTTAGATGGTTTTATTTTAATTTCAGTGACCAGTTTCTAAGCCCGCTCTTTCAAATATGAATATTTTGACCCCCAAATACTCGGATAGTCATAATCAGTTTTTTTGCCACACTTAAATCTACCAATTTTAACAACTTCAAAGCACAATAATCACTATACACGCACATCCAAATGCCTCCTAACATGGGAAATCACGTAATAGGAATCATTATGCACTTTACAGAACAGAGGGAGTCCCAATTCGTGGTGATAAATTTTCGTAAGAATGGTTACTGAGAAGTTGATAATTCTTTATTTATTCAGGTGCTATCAAGATTGGGACACATGTCATACGACGTAGTTGGAGCACAAATTCTACAAACGGGAATCCCACCTTCAAAAGCAAATCTTATAGGTGCAACAGAGGTTTCCATTGCGAGTTTAGCAGAGTCAATTATTTTGGGTGTTGTTATAATAGCAAACGACGTTTCGCACTTCGGATTTTTGGCGATGCTTTCCCTTCTATCGGTGGTGGGTGCAGCTTGGTTGTTCTGCCATTGGTTAGCCAATCCTACAGATGTACAAAGAAGTCTTTTCTTTTCTGACCCAAAATTAATTATTCCACTGTAACTATTTCCCAATGGGTATTCTAATCATAGTTCAAATTCATGTATAACTTGTAGTTTTGGGGTTTATAAAATAAAAAATCTTAGGGGCTGTTTGTTAAAACAGAATAATTAAGCACCGAATGATTCTGTGGTCTGAATAATTCAAAGGCTCTGAATGAATCTGCCTCTGAATGTGACATGCTGTTTGATAAAGGTTCTGAATGAATAATCTAAATGATGCAAATCATCATTTTAACCTTAATAGTAGATATATTATATTATAAGATATGATTGTTTAACAAGACAAAGTGAGAAAGAATGAGTATTAGGGTAAAAATACTTGGTGCTTAATGATTCAGAATGCATTTTAAGGTATAATGATTCAGCAGCATTATGCTGAGTCATTCAGCACAGTCTTCATTCAGAGGCAGTAATCAAACATGCTGAATGCTGAATGATTCAGCATTCAGCGCTGAATGATTTCATTAAGCAGCAAACAAACAGCCTCTTAGTATATTTTAGATTGGTAGCCATTTAGTTGTGGGAAAGTGAGAAGTGCTACAATGGATCTACTACTAGCATTTATTAGAGTAATGGTTGAGCAGTAAGTTTTGGTCTCACACAACAATGACAATGTGGTAAAGTGGACGGGGTAGGTAACGAGTAGGAATAGGCGAATTAGAACGTAACTTTTTTTATTGGGCGAAAACAAGTTGAGTGGATCTGACTCGGATATTTTCTCTCAGAACTTTTTCAAGTTTTATGAATAACTAACTAATGGATGTGATTTGGTTACAAAAACTTATAGTAGTTACCTTTTTTTTTGTTAAAAAGTGGTTGCAACTTGTAAGCAAGGAGGGACCAGTGTGGGCGTGAGGTGGGTTAAAGTTTTGAAAAATATGGTGGTGTTTCTTAAAAAAGAATAGTTAAGTGTTGAATAACTCTACTGACTAAATGATTTTGAGGCTCTGTATGACCATGGTTGTAAATATAAAAATGTTAATTTGATAATACTTCTAAAATGATTCGTCTAAATGATAGGAAACTACTATATTAACCTTGTGTATGATTAACTCTTCAAGTAATATACACATACATCACACACAAACATGTGTTTCTATATATATATATATATATATATATGGAAAAATCATATAATAGTAACCAAGTTTAAAAACTGTTCCACCAAGATCATTCACTCCTTTATTTCATATTGTGAAATTACCCATAAGTGACATTGGTGAAACAGTTTTCAAACTTGGTTACTATCTATACTACTATATAAAGTATTTAACATTCTCTCTCCTTCTCTCTTTTAAGAATTCTTAAAATTCAATCAAGATAACATCTTGACCATTTATTCTATCTAAAATTCACTTAATATTTAACCATTTCACACTCTCACTTAATTTATTTTAACTTTTTATTTATTTAAAATATACACTTCTACTAACATTCTCTCTCACACAAACACAATTATCCACCCCACATCAAGTCATCAACACAATTTTCAAAATTTTATTAATTCTTCTCCTTATTTCATAAATAAAAATCTTTTTTCTTATTTTGTAGCTTTTTAGAATTTATTTTTAAAATTAATAAAAAAGTTGATGCAAATAAAATAATTTGAAAAACGAACATAAAGAAAAAAATTTCGTGAACATTGAATAGCGTGCAATGTTTTAAAAACCGATTTTTTAGTTGACCCCGTCTCCTCACCGGGTCACAGGTTAACCGGTTCGACCGGCGGGTCAACCCGGTTTCTAGTTTTATTTATTTACATATGTATATATGTGTGTATACATATATATATAAAGTGCAAAAAGTAAAAAAAAATGTAACGCATCAAGCTCACAATCACTTAGTATATGAAATTCACTATCATCCCAACTTCATCATCATCAATAAGAACATAACCACTTGAGTTTTCTAGGTTTATGTAAAAACAAAAAATATAACTTTATGTAAAAGATTAATAGTAAACTAAGATTATAATACCAAATTACTTTATGTAAAAACAAATTTTAGGATTAAAATAAAAAATAATAAAATTAATTAATATAAAACCGGGTTGAAATTGACCGGTTCAACCGGTTCGACCGCTAAACCGGTCGGTGGCTCCGGGCCGCAAAATGTCAAAAAACCAGAATACGTTGACCCGCTCTTGTGGCCGAGTCCCGGGTCAACCGGTTCGACCGGTTGGGTCGACCCGGGTTTTAAAACATTGATAGCGTGAATAACATATCATTATATTCTTGAAAGAGACATGTTACAAAACAGAAACGAATCACCACCACAGACTTGCGCGAATACGATGCTAGTATATATATATTAATGACTTATTAGTACGTATTAACGACCCATTAACAAAAGATAATTTATTTATACGATTAATTTTAAAATTAAATACGAAGATTATAAAAGAGAAAGTATGCGAAACAATTCTCCACGTTGTCAAAATTCAATCAGTTGAAATGTAGATGGAAAGTATAGACGAAGATACGATAATACGCGTAACCAATTTCTGCTTCCTTTATAAAATCAACAGTTGATCCTGGTGTTCTTCACAAGTAATCAACGGTCAAGATTTAAGATTGAAATTACTACTAAATCCTTTGTCTCTGTTAAGTTTTCCCTCGCTGTTCCCGTATTGCGTCTGAAGCGAGAAGAATTCAACAGATGGAGAGGAAGAAGGGCATGAAGAACATCTTCAAGAAGCTTCACATAGGCAGCAATCACGATCCTAATCGGTCATCTAACGATCCAACATCATCATCATCTTCGTCTTCTTCATCGTCGTCTTGCGCTACCACCACCACCACCGCCGCAGACCATCGGACATCTTCATCTTTCGCCGGTCAAACCTCTGTTCAGTCCTCATCTGCTGCCGCGAGTCCTCCTTCGACGTCTCCCACCGTCAATGTGACAACGCGTCCACAACAGGATTACTATTCGTCTGAAGAGGAGTATCAAGTCCAGCTAGCCCTAGCTTTAAGTGTGTCAAATTCTGAGTCGCGAGGGGATTCTGATAGTGATCAGATCCGTGCGGCGAAGTTGTTGAGTTTAGGGCAACATTCGAGTAATAATCATGTGCCAGATAGAGGTGATGCAGCAGCTAATAAGCTGTCTCAGCAGTACTGGGTGAGTTCAATGTCTTTTACTCATACGATGGACATCTTTTTGATTGCCAGGTTAAAGAATCATGTAATCTTTGTTTGGGTAGTCGATATACTTCAATTACTTTTTCTTATATATCCTTCGAGATTTGGTCAAAGAATTATCCACATGTATATTCCTATCTTAGGTTAATCTGCGCAGTACATAGGAAGTAACGGGTTACTAGCATGGGAGAACTTTACCATTTAGAGGATTCAAACAGGTTATTGGAACACATTCATTCCTGAAATGATGAAATGCCCTTTAGTGAGGTGTCATTACTCATTTTCTGATAATCACCTTGTGCAGTTCTGCGTAATGTTATCATACACGACAAATGGGTGTTTGAATTAGGAAATAAGGTATAGTTGAGATAAGAAGGATGTTAAAGTATATAGGGAGTCTCAGTTATTAAGGTGTTACATTCGACTATTTAGTCGATTTCATCTAGGTGATTTTTGTTGCCGTGGTTATCTCTTTATTCCAATCATCAGTCAGGTTGAGAAGTGGTCTATAGTAATGTGTTGTATGTCTTATATGATGAATTTGCATCTATGAGAATTGATGATTTCTATTAACATGGAAGATCAATGTAACCTTCTGACATGATAATGGCAGGGCTCTGAGATAATATATTATATATGTTTAGTTATCTGTTATCACGGTGACATGAGTGAATCTCTGGTGATTGTGGGATTTAGGTGGTAAGGTTGGGGTAATCTTGGTAACTTTGAGAGTGGTTTGTTTCTATAATTATAGGATTGAAGTTTCTAGGGATGCAGAAGACTTAAGTTTAGAGAGGGCTGTTACATATAGATTAGATGTCTAGTGAGCCACAACTCATTGGATGATGCATGAGATGTGTATAGGCTTCACAAACCATGATGTTAGTCAAAGTGTCGCACATTGTTTTTCTATTCGGCTATTCCCTTGGAAGTGGAGGTGCATGGATTATCAGTGTGAGAGTGTGCAAGAACCATATCTTATCTTGATCAGCTATAAAAAAATAGATGACTCAGAAAGGATCAGAACAACTTAATGTATATGTTGCCAAAGTTGTCAACAGCAGTTAAGGTCTTGTTAGGATACCTAGTTTGACTTTGCGAATTTGTTAACAAATGGTAGGAAAGAACAGAAATACTTCTGCCTAGCTACATTATGGTCTTCTTATAGTTCTTGTAGTTTCAACTTATGTTTTTCACTGTTCCTTCTACCTTTGACATTCTTTCTCTCCTTTCTTTTTATCTGTCTATAAAAAAATTTCGGTTCAAGTTCCTTAATTTCCAATTGCTTATGTTTTCCTTATGTTTCGCTCAATACAAGACACCATGTTCAAAAACAATAAACAATTCATTTGTTTCAGTATTTTATACATTTTCACTCACAGAAGAATATGGTTCAACTTTTTCACTTTCAATTTTCATTTGTTTTGATCTGCATGACTGCGTTGCATAACACTCTTAGACAC
>JAUEJL010059337.1:0-18801 GCA_032274825.1 Drosophyllum lusitanicum | reverse complement strand
GTAACCTAACAAAAAATAAAAGAACTTTGGTACCTAAAAATACAAAAAACTTTCAAATTTTGTTCATTGTATACAATTGATAACCGCTAACCTGGTAAACAGGTTACCAATTGTATACAATAAATAAAATTTGTAAGTTATATGTATTTTAAGCTACAAAATAAAGTTAATTGCATACAATGATAATATTGGCAAAGTTTTTGTATTTTCACGCATTTTGCCCTTAAAAAGTAAGTATGAAATTTATAAAAAATTGATTATAAAAACATGAATTGTGATTGCCATTTTTAAAAACTATAATTTCTTTTTTTTTAAACTATAACACAATTAAATATTGGTTATCATAACCTATTAGATATTTATCCGAATTTATATTTATTGAAAGAACTTTAGGATAAGATATTAGGATAACACGACTTAAAAATAGTTATAAATTGGTAACGAATAACTTTAATTACTTATCGTAAATATAGTTAATATTGTTTGTGTAATGTACGAAATTTTATAAATTATAAAATATATAAATATAAAAGTTTATTTGAATATTAAGTGAATGTTATTATTGTTTTTACTCTATCTATGCATTTGGTGTGTATTGCAATTAGAATTAGAATATATAAGTGTCAAACATTGAAGTTGAGGGGCTTAAAGTGTAAATGTGTGTGTCTATTTGACTCAAAAATTGGGGGTCAAAACCCCATTTGGCTGGGGAGAAAGATCGAGAAGGGAGAAGAGAGAGCAAGAGAAAGGTTTTCAAAGGAAAAGAAGGAATCAAGAGGAAAACTTGTTGATTATAGTGTTTGGACTTCATCTTTTTTACCTCTAGAGCTTGATTTGAGCAAAGAAAACAAACTACACGAGTTGGGTTTTGATCAAGTAAGCTTTAACCATTCTTTATGTTTGATTTTAGTAAGAAATGATGTATTTGAAGATCAATGGTCGGTTTGTGTTGATATTTGTCATTATTGTTAGCAAATGGGTTAAAAATGGGAAGAAATGGTAAAATTAGGGCTTGAACCTTCAAAGTTGTGTTAAGGGGTGATGTTAGAATTGTTTTGATGTGTTTTGAGACCTATGGTTGCCGCAAAAAAATGATAATATTGACAAAGTTTTTTGTATTTTCGCGTATTTTGTTCATTGTTTAAATACAAAAATAATGTTATTATTGATATGCATGTATGTTAACCATTTTGTTAATACATGTTAGAGTTTATAAAAACAAGAAAACTTAAACTATCAATCAATCAAATACATGAATAAAACACACGCAATTCTATTATCGTATGCTAAATAGTCCGCAATTTTTAGTGCCTTACAATTTATGTAGATATACATGTATTCAAATCTAAAAGTGGATAGTTACTTATAAAGAAATCAATAACTGAAAGTCTGAAATAGTATATTTTAACTAGACTAAATACCTGTGTGATACACGGGTTGGTTTAAAAGATAATAAATATTAAACATTGTTAAAAACATATTAAATAATAATAAAACATGAGAATTTAAAAAAATGATGATATACGATCCATCAACACTCTGACCAGCAGTGAAAACATCGATGCGAGGGGGAGGGCGGACGTGACGGTAGAAATGTAGCATCATGATATGAAGAGACGTGATTGTATTTCTTATATAAGTCATCGATCATTATTGTTATATGTAAATGTATACATGAGGGTCTACTTCGAAAAACTCGATAAGAACCCGAGCCCGACTCATTAAATGTTTTGCGCTTGTTTTTTTGGCTCGAACTCATGCTCGATAAAGTTCGACCTGGATCAGCTAAGCTCAAGCACAAGTTACTCGATAAAAACTCAACTCGTTTGCAACCCTATATGCTATATATATGTGTGTGTGCGCGCGTATAGATACACTATATAATTGCTCGTGTCTTGCATGATAAAAAATATTTTTATGTGCATTACGTTTGATATTATTCATAACAAAATAATCTATGTATATAATATTTAGAGGGTGCTTTATGAAAAAAATGATAGAGGTTTTATATGAGATAAATAATTATTAAGTAGGCTTATAAATTATAATAACAAGTTAATAAAATATACAATTTAGATAAATTTATATAGATGCTATTTGAATGTGGATTGGTGTTATCTTCTTATCGAGTTTTTCGAACCTTGTATAATATATGTAAATGTATACATGAGGGTATACTTCAATACATTAAATGCGAGTACTTATTAGAACAAATCTACATTCCATAGATATTATTCTAATACTATGATAAAATACAAAGTCCCTTATCGGATTTGAACCAGGGGTTTACACAATATCAGGGGATTACTCTACCACTGAGTTAAAATAAAAAGACTTGATTAATTGAATTCCTAAACGGATCACTGTACTATGTAAGTACGTCTATATCTTCTTATATAAGAAGCCCATATACACATATACAGAAGCGCCTCGACAAAAGGTCCATTTATATACAATAATTGCATTGTAGCGGGTATAGTTTAGTGGTAAAAGTGTGATTCGTTCTATTAACCCCCTTAATAGTTAAGGGGTCTTTCGGTTTGATTCATATTCCGATCAAAAACTTTATTTCATTAAAAGGATTAAATCCTTTACCTTTCAATGACACATTCAAGGAAAAATATAAATTTTCGGGATTTTTATCCATTTTATCCAAAAATCAATTAAAAACTGAAAATTTGGGTTATGAACATGAAATTGCGAATTTATAAAAAATGAAATACTTAAAAATTATTAATTTTAGATTTTAACTGTATTTTGAATAATTTTCCTTTTGAATTTATTTTATATAATTTCAAACCGAGCATGAGTAAATAATGCATTTTCTACAAGTTCAAATATGAAAGCTAATTGAGCTATCGAGCCAAACTCAAGCTTAAAATAAAGTTATCAAGCTCTTCCCCTAATAGTTAGGGGTATTCAAAATGGATATGAGAAAATTAAGATATCCAAATTTTGAATATCCGAAAATTCGGATAATTGGTTTTCAATATCCAAATGACTGAATCCGTATCCAAAATTCCGGAAATCCGAATTATCCGAACATTTCAAAAACATAGATTACCATCTTTAACTAACCATGCTTAGGGCATACTACCATCTTCCCTTAAACCAAAACGCATCAACATACATAGTGTTTAGAGTACTCCACCTAGTAATCATCCCATGAGGAATAACCATACTAGTTCATATCACCTACAACACCAAGTACATGTATGACTTGACACATCTATAGAACTACATATGTGAACACCTAAGCACCATCTATCTCTAGTAGAAAGAAATGTAATTTTTTATAAATAACCTTCCTAATAATGATAATTTTAACTATAAAAAATGAGATTGATTGAAGTAAATATGTAATATAATTAATTAGGGTAGTGTGTGTATACCATTAAACTATTGAAGTATACAAAGGGTTACGCCATGACCACCCAAATGCCAACACAAATATTACTAGCAACATAAGTATCAACTCTCAAGTGGATAAATTGGATTGGGCTGGGCTTGTTAAACAACATTTAAGTATTTGGGCTAAAGCTCGTAAATTGCAAACAACGGTTAGGCCCAGTTAATAGCCCCAACCCAACTATTAAATGCATCCGCTGTCGTAAACCCTAATTTTAATTGTCTTCAATCCCACAGCCTCAAGCCTCCTCGGTGCTCTGCAACTCGTCACCGAAAAAATGGTAGAATGTTACCCTAATTATGTTCATTATATTTGTGTGCCTGCTTGTGAATAATTTTATGTCTTAATAAATGTGCAAATGGCTTGATTATTGTAGCCGTTCAAGAGGTACGTTGAGATTGGAAGAATTGCCCTAGTTAACTATGGCAAGGATTATGGAAAGCTCGTTGTGATCGTCGATGTCATCGATCAAAACAGGGTAACTCAATTCTTCTACAAAGATCTTTAGGCTAGCTCAAATTATTACAATGGTTTCATAATTGATAGCTATTATATGCCTTTTTTTTTGGTTTTTAATATGCATACTTTTAAACCATTAATGAGTCGATTAAGCATTGATCCGACTGTATTGAATTAGTAAAAGTGGCAGTGTGTAACTCTGGGTTCTACGTTATCCTCCTAATGTGCGATTTCTGTACTTTGATTGCTACCAGTTATGAGCTTGAAAGCTATAGTTTTTGGAAAACAAATTTCGGCGTTGTCTGAATGTATGGGTGACAATGATTATGATGTTTTTTATTATTATTTTGACCTAAATAGCCAGATTTGTTGAAACAGTTAAGTAGTTGTTTAAAGGAACTCATTCTATCTAATGCATATGTGTTCTTTCAAGTTAATGAGAAACTTGTAATAGCTACTAATGTCTAATGTTATTTTATAAAATCTGGAGATAACTAAATAGCTGTCATGGATGAAGCTCTGATGGCAACATAAAAAAGTAGAGGGATTAGCCTTTTTTTAGCTTCTTTATAGAAAGAAGTGGTATCATGTAGGTGGAGGTTAATGCTCGGAATGGTGGTCATTGTTTCTATACTGTTCTGGTTGGGTTGTTTTCTTTTTGTTGTTCCTACTTCACTCTTAATGAAATTCTTAACATCATGCAGCATTTGACCTTGTTTTTAAAGAGAAGTTTTTGTTTAATTTGATTAATGGGGGCAGTGATAATTCCTAACCGAGAAGTCACCACGAGCATAACAATCTTATTGGAACTTGATTCCTTGAAAGAGAAGTGAATTTGTGAATGCCTAACTGAACGTTCAAGATTGGATTCAGAAGCAATATGTGTGAACATGTTAACGACTTAACGTATAGTTTGTTTTGATTTTTATTTCTTTTTTTGATTGGCAGGCTCTTGTTGATGCTCCTGACATGGTGAGGGGCCAAATGAACTTTAAGAGGCTAACACTCACAGACATCAAAATTGACATCAAAAGAGTTCCAAACAAGAAAACACTTATCGCTGCTTTGGAGGCTGCTGGTAGGTATCACCTTAGCAGAATGTTTATGCTTTTTATGCTTTGTTGATTGTTCTGACCTATTTTTTTATTGTCTGCAGATGTCAAGAACAAGTGGGAAAGTAGCTCATGGGGAAGGAAACTCATCGTTCAAAAGAAGAGAGCCTCACTTAACGATTTTGATAGGTTCAAGATCATGTTGGCAAAGATAAAGGTCAGTACTACTCTATTCTTATTCTTTTGAGCTTTATCTGCACTTTACGCAATTGATTTTCTACAAGAATCTACAATCTCTAATTATTAGCATAAATATTTTGTTTCATGACGACATGTTGAGGAGGGTGAGCAGTTTAGGTAATGGGTCAAATTGAGTGCTTTTATACAGTATGAGTTGAAATGGATCAGGCCTTGCTAGGTTGACCTGCAAACACTCATTCTCCTTGACAATAATCAAATGTTTAAACATAAAAACTATACTGAGATTTCACTTTCAGCTATCATCGACATGTTTGACTTGTTGGACACCATTTCACATGTTTCCTTTTGAGCAAGTTTAAAATTTAAAATGTTTTTTGTCCAGTCTGAACCGTTAGTGTTGAAACATGTCCAATATCAGCCAAGGAAGTGATTTGAAATTGACTAATTTGTAAAACTGTTCACTCATTACCTTCTATAAACACTAATTAAAAGACTGTAAAAGATCCAAAACTACTGGTAAAATTTTACACTTTTACCTTCTTTTGCTGTTGATGGTATCTAAAGAACGTTCCACTTTTTGAAAATTATGCTTTTTATTTCATTTTCTGTTATATTTTTTTACCAAATTATCAGTTTTTATAGTACAAAAACATAGTCTCAATGTGTTTTTTTATTTTTCATCTTTGCAGAAAGCAGGAGTTGTTAGGCAAGAGCTTGCCAAGCTAAAGAAGGAGACCGCTTAGTTTACATGAGTATCAAGATTTTGGTGCTTTTTATTTGAATTGTTGTTGAGTAGTCCAGTATTGGTTCTTAGGAGTTTATCTTTTACCTTATACAAGGGATTGAAGGGATGCTTAGAATTTTGTCTGTCTCAATGTTGAACTTAATGTTTTCCGGTTTTATTTTGTTTTGCAAGTCTTTGTATGATGAGCCTTTGGGTTTTTTTTTTTTTTCAATTTGGTTTGTTTAATTGTTCATAGTATTGCGGTTACGGATGGTCTGGTCTTTTTCAGTCCGCTCTCACGCTGTTTGTTTCGGTTTAGACCAGTTCAGTTTGGCGGTCTTTCCATTTGAATATTTTCTGGCTCAGTTTAGGCTAGACCTGACAGCGTTAACCCGCATACAAAAGGGTCGGCTTGGGTGAAAATTAAAGGAAGGCTTAAAAGGGATAGATGGGTCTATTTGGGTAGATAAAAAATGAGTGATGGTTTATTGACAACTTTTTATCATATACAATAAAGTTGTTAATCATTATACTTTTAAATTTGTGGATGAGAATAAAATATGATGATAAGGACATAAAAATCTTAATTGTTATGTATGGTAAAAGGTTTTGCACAAATCATCACTATAGAAAATAGGCTACATTCTATAATTTTATGTATACGTATGTACACATCGATATATTATATAAAGCTCGATAAGAGCTCGAGCAGAGGTTTTGAATAAAGTGTAAGCTATGATACAAACTCATTCCGACCCGAATCCATTCTTCAAGATCCAAGATGGTTTGTGTTGTCTCCATGAAATCATAATAATCTTTAAGCATTATAGATATTTACATCGAATTTAACGTCAACATACATCGTCTTACACTTAGAATTCTACCACTAAGTGAAAAACAACATTCCGAATCTACACTACTTGCTTGGACCGTTAGTATGTCCTTAGTCATAGTGGCTATGATATTATATTAACTAACATTTTTCCTTTCTTGCCACCAATTTAAAATATCAAATTGTGTGAATTATTTGGTATTTACATTACAACTTTACAAGTGTATTCGGTTGATCTATAAATACAAAGTCCGTCTAAAGAAGATTGAACTATTGAATGTTTTGGTCCCAAAATTAAAAGCATTTTGTGGCCTTGAAGAAAAAGGATTTTGAGTCTTCCCAAGATGTGTACTCATTTTCATAAATACTATATAATTCTTTTACATGATGTCCAAGATTTACCAATTACCACACTTCCCCTTACTTCAACTTCATTATATTAACAACTTTGCCTATATTAAATAAACTAGTAATTACGCGTTAAAGTTTACAAGTGGGTTTAATTCCGAATAAAGTAAAAAAAGTTGAAAAGTTTTTGAAATAATTTAGTAAGAATTTCAAGCATTTCAAAGCCAATTTCCTTTCATTGTTCATCCAAAAAGTCAAAACTTTTACATGTTTTTAAAATCTCAAAAAATACTTATGAAAGTGACGTTGGATGTTGGATGATATGCTTGTGACAACATCAACGTCGTTTGATAAAAAAAACTCCAACAAAAGTATGTAACTCTCGAAGAAGACTCCAATCTATGTCGAAAATATCATCTTCTATATCCCGCTCAAGGTATTATCGATGATATTTGAATAGTAAATCATTTTGTTTCTACTTAGGGCCATAGCCAATATTTCATCTTGAGGTACAGATATATTCACATAACTAGAGAACTACTAGAGATAGATTCTCTTTCAGAATGATAGTAACTTGATGGGTGTATTTGTATATAGGAAATTGATACTATGATTTAGTTCTTGCAGTTTTCATATGTACGATTTGTATGAATAACTAATATATTACGCATGCTTGATATGCTTACTAAGCAATTTGCTTACGTTAATGATTTTAATATTCTACAGGTATAATCGGTTTGTCGGGTGAAAAACAAATATGAGACTCTAGCCTAGTTATCACTTTGTATTTTTTTTTAATTATGTGCCCATTTTATGTTAAATGCATATCAACAAGTGGACATACTTTTGTATTTTTGGATTTAGATGACGAGGCAATGTGTTAATGGGGATAAGATTTTAGTTGCACACATCTTTTTTCCTATGTTAGTTATCAAATTTATTTGAAATGTTCTCAAAATACTTTGTAAGAAAACCAACAGGGTTACAAAAATGGACTTGAATACACAAAGGCCCTCATGTACCAAATAGAGGATTTTAACCGGATGTCCAAATTAAAGACTGACAGTGTGCGACTTTTGTGTTTCGTGTTAAAGAAGGGGAAAGGAAAGGAAAGGAAAAGGAAGCGAGTCTTTTTTTTCTTCTAATCATCCCAATTTCGGTAGGAAAGATTTAGAGGTGAAATAAGCTTAAGTTTTCCCATCATTTTCTTTTCTTTTTCTTCAAATGAAACCGAAGAACACGTGTGATTTTATTGTTTTCCTTCATCCAACCTGTTTTTTTACCTTTCACAACTTCAGGGGCTGGACTTGATTTTCTCCATAACTTAGGGGGGTACAATTCGAAGACAGATAAAAGACAAAAAAACCAAAGCAGCGATAATTTTAATTCCACCGTCTTCAAGGAGATTCAAATCATTTGTATATACAGTTGATTTGTGTTTAAATAATTTGAAGATCCCTCATTTCTGATTCATCAATCTTTGTTCAAATCCAAGAACATTTCTTATCGTCGTAGAATTATATTCAACATCGCCGGCCTGGGTATTTCTTCACTGTTTCCTATACTTTTTTGTAATAAGGTGCATGAATCCTTTTATTTCTGTTAATTTTCTAGAATACTTTATTGTATATGCATACTTGTTGCTTTCTCTGTCATGAATTGATAAGTTATTTGATATTTTTGTTCGTAAGTGGATTGAAATTGCACAATTGGAAAGTTTTATTGTTTGTACAAATACTTTTATTTGAATTTGAAAGTGAATTATTGATTAGGGTTTATAAGTCTGCGTGGGTTTATCATTGAACAGGGTGATTGCTTTTGGGAGTCTAAGCGGGTGTGATTTTTGAGCGTGTAAGCTGGAGCTGTATCGTATGTTGAAGACTAGTAGTAGTAATAATGCAAATGGCGATATGGAATCTTATTATCCGATTAGGCCAGAGTGTCAAGAAGATGTCCCGAAGGCCCGATTTAAGCCCAAGGTCTTTTCAAAAGAAGCTATGTTAGTTGTTAATGATGAGTTGCTTTAGAAATGATTAAATTCTGATGATTTGTTGGTACTAATTTCTGTCATAATGAATGAAGTTTGGTGAGACCTTAACTGTTTCAGGTTGGGAAAACTTTAAGTGAAAGGAGATGGAACGCTGCGTTTGATAAAGACGGACGTTTGGATATAGCAGGTGTGCTTAGGAGGATACAAAGAGGGGTACAGTTTTTACTTTCTTATTTGTGTTTATTCAGTTTTATACATCTTTCTGGCATTTGTTTCCTGTACAAGAAACTGAAAACACAATCTCACTGGTATGTTAAACACGTTAACTCTTGGTTTTTAAATGGGTTGGCCATCCTTTACTGAGAAGTATTGAAGTGGATGGAAAGAAAAGTTTGTAAGAGAAGATTTTGAAATCCAGTTGTGCAAACAGTGCCTTTTAGATAATGGGTTGAAAGGCATTGGATTTCATTTTGTTGGTGCTGAAGTACAAATAACTGTAATAAAGTTTTATGCTATTACCGAGTGATACAAGTAACATGGAAAGTAAAGCTCTTTATAAATCACCGTTATATAATTCTATGTTATTGCGCTGAGTTGATCTAAGTAACATTGGGGAGTAATGCACTTTATACTCATTTATTTAAATTTCTATGTCATAATGGAGTTGATCCAAGTAACATGGAAATTAATGGACTTCATAAATCACCATAATAGAGTTCTATGTTATTACAGCTCCCATGCACTTGGCAGTCATTTGTTTTCTTTAAGTTTTTTTTTTAAATTTTTTTATGTAAAATTTCTTACAGGCTATTTGTATGTGCACATCCTTCCTTTTTCTTGTAGACTTTCAGCTTCCCATTTCCAAGAGAATGATTACTAACAGATTAACCATCAAAAATGTAATTTTAGTTGCACTTGCAGAACGTGTATATTCTTAATATGGAGTATGGACAGCCTATTTAATTTATCTCATCATTTAGGGATTTTTAATGTGCAACTGTGCAAGCACTTAGTACCCACATGTACGTCATTTGGATGATTGGCATCCTCTAGTTAATTTGCAAGTTATGTATTTAGATGGATTATTTTATTATGAGCTCAATATGCCTAGTATGAGGAACTATTATGCAGGTCTGAATATCATGCGTATTAACTTCAATGAACAGATTTATAGAATAAGAACCGATACACCTAGTTCTATCAACCTTTTACGAGCCACAGCTGTTTCAATAAATATGAAGAAATGGGATCTCAAGTACACATAATTTCTTCTATGAGATCCATTTGCTTTTCAGGGGTTACCGTTTATTTTATATGAGCAATGGAACTTAATACTTGTACAATATTGTTTGCTGTTTTCTAATAAAGATTTGCCTATTTTTCTTCTCGTTTAATATTTAACCGTTACACTTCGTAATTATTGCTTCTTCTTCAGGTTCAACAATTGACATTACATCTAATTGTACAAAGTATAATATGGAACTTTAATTTAAATACAGTGAGGAGCGATATGAGCTAATGAACCTTTTTTTTAATTCTTTTTAATCATACTAGGGCATTCATCCATCAATTAAAGGGGTAGTCTGGGAATTTTTGTTGGGTTGTTATGATCCCAATAGTACCTCTGTGGAACGAGAAGAACTCAGGCAAAAGAGGAGGTAGTACTCTTACTCAAATTTCAAAGGTTATTACCATGTAGAATGTAGCAATTACAATGGACATTTATCTTCTATCCTTTTAGTTTAATTAAATCTCATCACTCTTAGTTATGGCAAGTTTCATGACCCCTACGTTTACCGATCATATAATAATATCAATACCACTTCACTCTTCCGTGAAAGTACATCTCGAATTTTATTAATCTGAATCAATAATTTAACCAATCTTCACTTCTAATAAATAACGATGTATTCTGCCACTTGTCGCTTCCTTGTTCATTAGAAATTTCATTTCCCGCTCATTTGTATCTTTTCTCATT
The DNA here is from genome assembly GCA_032274825.1 of Drosophyllum lusitanicum. NCBI lineage: Eukaryota > Viridiplantae > Streptophyta > Magnoliopsida > Caryophyllales > Drosophyllaceae > Drosophyllum > Drosophyllum lusitanicum. The sequence continues at coordinate 7,808 of JAUEJL010059337.1, read as the reverse complement.
TTCAAATTTTTAGGACTAAAACTTATTTTAACCATTTTAAATCTTATTTCGTAAATACAGAATGTTGACAATTTTGAAAATCTTTTCTCATAAACCTTTTTCATTATTATTTATTTTTTAAACTTCTAAACTAAATGTCGTCTTTCATTCTTAAATGGTTTCAAATTTTTGAATCTATTTCATTCATAAAAATGTTGCATTGAAATTGTTAACAATGTTAATCAAATTCAAATTGTGTTCCTTATCAGTCTATAATTATGGGTAATAGTTTTCTTAATAGATTGTTTCTGTTTATTAATTTACTTGAGATCGTATTATTTCATATTTTTATAAATAGATACTGTTTATCCATTGTTGGAACCAGCCCATGTAATACATGGGTCTCCAACCCCGTGAATAATCTACTACCAGATTATTATTATCATTGCAAAAATGTTTTCAAAGTACTTCACTTTGTTGTTAGGGAACAGTATGGTTCATGGAAGGAGCAATGCAAAAAGATGGTACCCATTATTGGTAGTGGGAAGTTTGTCACGACACCTGTAGTTACTGATGATGGAGAACCTGTAGAAAATGATGGTATTGTTATGCCAACGTCTGATGAGGATTCACACAAGAAAGTGATCCAGTGGAAACTCAGCTTGCATCAGATAGGTTTGTTAATTCGACCACAGTTAAGATGCGCGTATCTTCTGATGAGTTATTACATGTATCATGTGATGAAAACCCTTTTTAATGATCCTGTAACTCCCTAAACAATCTTTGCCCTCTTATGTTACAATTCTCTATGTCTTAATAGTCAGGTTTTTAGAGGTGGCAAAATACTTTTTTGCACAAAATTGTAAATGATTTTATAAATAATTAGTGTTCCACTATGATTAAAAATGTGTTTTATTTCAATAAGAATCTTTTTTTTTAATAAAATGATTTGGAAGGTTTTATGCATTATAAATGCACATTGGGTGACTTTTGATTTGTTCTGACACATTTCTTTTTTAAGTTATTTTTTATTTTACATGTTTGACCCATTCTAACACAACCCATTGTAAACAATATGACCCATTCATAAGTAAATGGGTCAAAATCGCCACCTTTAGCAGTTCGTGGTCCTAGTAACTTGTAGTCGACTATTATCACAACTGGTTTGCTTATGCAGGTTTGGATGTTGTACGCACAGATCGTTCTCTTGTTTATTATGAGAATGAATCTAATCAGGCCAAACTCTGGGATGTTCTTGCTATATATACTTGGGTAGATGATGATATTGGTTATGTTCAAGGTGACAAACTCCATTCCTGGTGTTACAACTGTAATACCTAATGCATTTCGATAACATCATATCCATTTATCACTCCTTTTTTTAAGCAGGAATGAATGATATATGTTCCCCAATGGTTATTCTTTTGGGGGATGAAGCAGATGCCTTTTGGTGCTTTGAGCATGCAATGCGTAGAGTGGTATGCCGTTATTCCTTTTTTTAATCTAAATAATAAATTCGCTGTTAAAGAAAGATCTAAATAATAAATTCATTAAATGAGTGATTTGATTTCCTTTTTTTCCTGCTACGTGTATATAGATGTCAGAAGTGGCAATGTCGACCCACTAAAGTATAAATGGGTCGATTTGAGCTATGTTTCATATTTGACAGGTTAAACGAGTTAGGCTAAAGGATTTAACTAAAAAGGAGATGGGTTGAAACTTGAAAGGGTTGAGACTTGAGAGTCATTCAAAGCGTTTTCAAAGGCATGTATAGCACATAAGTTATTTATAAAGTTGTAAAATGGGTCAAAATAGTGTCTGCTGGTCGGCCCAAACCAACCTAGTCTATCTTGACCTGCAACCTGTTGAGCCCACCAATTTGCAATATGTTTTGGTCTACTATTTTACTGGAGTTATTTCTGGTTCGGTTGAATCCATATAGTTTGGTTAACTGTATTGAGCTGAATGGCTTTGTTTTCTTCTATAAAAGATTGTGACTTATATCAGAATGTTAAAGAAGGTTTTCTTAAGCTTGTGCTACCATCATGTTGTGTACTACCACCATAAATGTAGATGTAATTTCTTGATTATGTGAAATTTCATTTAGTTTATTGTGTTCAGAATGCAAATTATGTTGTACTCACAGAATTTCTGGAGCTTGATATATAAATTAGTATAATCTTGTGAGGCTTAACTTGTTTATTCATTTACTGATGTCGATGTATATACAACTTCTATGTTGTTAATAGTCAATGATTGATCCAAGGTACAACTCTGGTTTCCTTTGTGAAGAGGGAAAATTTCAGGTCTAATGCAACTTCTATGGGAGTGCAATCACAGCTCGGCATACTTTCACAGGTCATGAGAGTTGTTGATCCAAAGCTTCATCAACACCTTGGTAGGTTGCCTTTATATAACTTAAAAGTTCTTCACCTAGAATAGGAATAATGCATGGGTTGGATGGGTTGAGTAATGGGTCAAAGCAAATAGTTTTTAGTGCAGGTCAAATTGGATTTAGCCGCATGCACTTTATTGTCATTTTCTAAAACATTCCTATAGATAGTTATGGTGTTTAATGTGATTACAAAAACTTTATTGTTACAACAATAATCTAAGGACATTATGTGCATTAAAAATAGTAAAATATTAACTGGATTGACCAATTGGTAAGTAAACAGGTCAAAATTGCCATCAATGATCTTCATCTTTAGTGGCATTTACTGGTAATTCTTCTGATTGCATGTCATTGTTTGTACTCCCTACTCTAATTAAGTGAGCTGCATGAAGCATCAACGTTAAGAACAAGTTTAAACATTTTAAAATGGAAAGTATTATAAGTTGCAATTAATATTGCCCGAGAATAACTAAAGTTAGCTTTTGTCAGTGAACATATTAAGTGATTATTTTTGTTAGATTTGTAGAAAGTGGTTAGCTATTTTGTATTATACTTTGATGAAATCACTTTTAATGACACTCATTTGAATAGAAAGATTGATAATTATGAGAAGAGAATCAGAGATATTTAGAGAAAATCTGTGGATTTGTAATGGAGTTACTATCAGAAAGTTGCTCCTTGATGAGAGTATATTATCTATCAAGTAGTTTATTCTTAGGTAGGTAGAGGTGGTGATTCTGACCCATTTAGTTATGAAATGGATCTATTTGGATTGTTTAAAAATTCAAATCAGACAAATAAAAACGTTTAGCTGAAAAGGGAACGTGACAAACGGATTGAAAGTTGTCCAAAGTGTGAGTTTTTAATGCATACAACCTCCTAACTTGGTTGTTCAAAGATTTCGATTATTCCTATCATAATGTTGATTTTGAAATGCATTAATTAATAAAAAAAATGCACAAAAGATGTTTTCAGGTTAACCCAACCCCGTACTAATAATGGACCCTTTCATATTTGTTAACTAACCCATTACCCGCTTATCTTTCCCCATTTATTTTTGTGGTTCGTTGGGTTGAGCTTGTGAATTAAAGGGATCAAGATTCGAACTTCATAACGTTGCCCAAAAAATGCAGATTTCACATTGAGATATTATCCATCACCTCGATTATGGCAAAGCTTTAATTTTTGAAATTTACTGAAAATGTTATTTTAATTACTTGATCAGAGGGCTTGGACGGTGGAGAATATTTATTTGCAATTCGTATGCTGATGGTACTTTTCCGAAGGGAATTTTCTTTTGTAGATGCCTTGTATCTATGGGAGGTATAAGAAAGACACCCCTTATTTTTTTAATCTTCCTACAGATAATATACCTTTTTCTTTATTTTCGCCTTATTTGAAAATGTCATATTTTTTGTTAAAACGTTAAATCAGGTTATGTGGGCCATGGAGTATAATCCAAACATGTTTGCTGATTATGCTTCAAATGGTTCCCATGAAGTTGTAGCAACAAAATTAAGCCGGAACGTACTAAAACAGTATGGAAAATATGAGAGGAAAAACGTGAAGAATGGAAGGACAGACCAGAAAAGTCTTCTTGCTGTTTTCTTAGTTGCGGGTGTTCTGGAGACCAAGAACAAAAAACTCCTGAACGAGGCTAAGGGCCTAGATGATGTTGCCCAGGTAATGGGTCAATACGGACGGGTCAGGTTGGGTTTGACCCAAAACACTTTTTGTTCACTTAAGCTGATGATTTATTTTTACTTTGACCTGTTTTACTTTAAAGGCTTAAAGCTGATGATTTATTTTTACCCTTTAGTGGTAAACAATAACCTAAATTGGCATTGTTCATAAGTAATTGGGTCGAAATTGTCACTTCTACCATTTGTATCTCAAGATTTTATATCATTTCTTGTTCCAGATCATGGGTGACATAACTGGAAGCTTGGATGCAAAAAAGGCTTTGACAGAAGCACTGAAAATTCACAAAAAGTACCTAAACAAGGCAAGCTCACATCTTTCTGATTTTTCATTCAGACTTGCTTGTAGTCATCCAGTTCAGAAATATAATACCGGGCCACTTGTTTTTCGATTTTCAGGCAAGAAATGATGAAAGTTTGTAAGTCATTTAAGAGTCCAGGCAGCTATATCACAGATTCTTATCTTGTATTATGATTCTTGATCTCTATATTTGTTCATTACATCTTCCTTTGGTGCTAAGTTTTCCCTGAGTTAGCATATGATAGCAGGCCCGACATGTGGATGGGTATTGGCCCGTTTGAATTTGTGAGTATCGAGTGTAATACAGATTTCAGTATCTCGAAAGCGAGTGTAAGATGGAATTTGTAAAGGAGTTTGTGTAATTCTTTGTATGATTGTAAATTTGTATAATTAAGATGCAGCATAAAGGAATGAATCATGTCCCCCAGCCCCCACAATTTATGTGAAACAAGCAATTATGCTTCCTAGAATTTGAAACGACAAATAGATTCCTCGTAGTTTTGTTTAAGCCAAATAAAACCTTACACTTTTGAACATTTGTATTTTAAAATTTGAGTTTTGGTTGGACGAAAACTTGAATGGTTGCAAGTATAACTGTCTTGATGCAACCTTCCTTATTTCGTGAGTTAGGTGTGGTAGGAGTGGCCACCTTTCATCACACTTTCGCGTTAGTTTTTTTCTTTCACCACTCAATCCAACATTTAGTCACGTAGTGATCATTTTCCACAAGCTTTGTTTTCGAGGCAATCTCCACGGCTAAGCCACCTCCACGCCACGGTGGACTAGTGGAGTGACAATTGTTAATATTAACGGCGTTGTCACCTCACAACATGGCGGAAATTGCCCACTACGAGACTGATAATGTAGAACTAGGAGCCATTTAAAATCAAGTAGAGTAATACATTGAGAGCCAAAAAGGAGCCATTTATACAATGCAGAACTAGGAAATGACACCAAAATGTTATAAAACTAGGATTTTATAGCCCGCGCGTTGTTCTGGGTTTTATAAATCTAAAATTCTATTATTTTAATATATCATAGGATTAGGTGATCTACATGATAATATATTAATGATTCTATAAAAGCACATTAAAAAATAATAAAACGCTTGATAAAAAGTAATCAAATGATTAGGGCTCTAATATGGTATAAGAATAACAAAACAAAAAAGAGTCAAAAGAGATCTTAAATCTCATAAATAAAAGAATGACTTTTTCATCTAAAAAAAAACTTATATTTACTCGTCAAGTTTTATTTTTTTGAAAAAAAAACACTTTAAGTATTATAATACACTAAGACCGTATTAACTTAATAATAATAGTAAATAATTAATACAAAGTTTGTGGAAAAAGTAAAACATAACTAAGCTTTACTAATTTAAACCTTCAATTTTTCAAATGGTTTTACCTTAAGTAAATGTACATATTACTAATGCACAAAATTCATGTGATCTTTTGTTTGATTAAGAAAATATATTATTAGTAAGTACAAAGTTTTTTTCTGAAATATATTTGTAAGTGATGTTTTCTTTTTAAAAACTTATTTGCTAGTTTGTAAATTATAAATTATAACCCATCTTTAAGAGTATTTTTTTTACCCAAAAAGGCAGAAGTTGTTGCGTCAAAAATTCCGATTGTTCTATAACAACGTATTTACATGTTGACTTAACGATCAAACTATAATATGATACATACCTATATAAAATCCATTCTAAAAATAAAGTTTAATGGTTAAATCACAATAAACTTTTACTTTAATGCTTAAACAATTCAAGAATAAAGGTTAACAGTTATACCAAAATAAACATAAGCTTTAAAACTAAAATATTAGAAAAAGTTTAAGAGTTTAATGAAAATGGAGTTTAAATTATTTTTAACCTTAATCAAAACTCTAAATTAAATAAATATATTAAATATTGTTTACATAGAATTATAAAAACGTATATATGAAATTTACGTGAAGCAAAAGAAAATTAAAAAAAAGATAGACACGATATTTAAGAAAAAAGAAGTTAAAAGGGGTTAAAAAGAATACAAAGATTAAAGAGAAGTTAAAAAAGGGTTAAAATTTTGAAATCTATGTTTTTTTTTTTAAATTAGAAGTTAAAAAAGACCAAAAGGGTTTAAAAGAATACAAATGTTTAATAAAGACAAAGTGGGAAACTAAAAATTCAAAATTTGATAATTGTAGTATTCGAACCCCCACCACCTACATAAACAAACAAATTCCTTACCACTATGTCAGGTCCATATGTTGTTAACATAGCTGTTATTTAATATGTATTATAGAAGTAGTTTTTTTCCTGAAAAAAGTATGGTATTATAATTAGTGTAATTTCAAATTTGAGTATCAAACTTGCTGTTGTTTAAATTTTTGTTTTTATAGTTAAAATGTTATATTAAAAAATTAATTGGTTTTAGTTACGGAATTAAGGTGGTTTTTAAATATTTTTGGTTATTATTATGTAAGGTAATTTATATTTTGTGCATATTTTTATATTATAAAGTACTTATTTTAGAGTTTTTAAAATTAAATTAAATCCTCTAAAGATTAATATAAATAAAATCTATTAAACAATCTTAACCATTGATTTATATAAAAAATTCAATTGCCGAATCTGAACAATTCATTTTGGTAAAAACTAAAATCTAGTTTTGATTTTTCTATATCAAAATTGGATCGATTTTGACTTTAATTTGAATCAAAACTATTAGAGTGATCATATATGTTCTTAAACCTTAAAATATCGTATTTGCATACCTTAATTTACGAATATCAAATTTACTCTTTATAGCATTTCAAAATATCATTTTTAACCAAATTCTTAGTTTTATCATTTTAAAATATTTTATAATCATTTTAAATTCTTTTTAATTATAATCAATAAAGACTTGACCTTATAGACCTTAATTGTAACTATAGTGTAACACCCTGATTTTCAGTCTAAATTTAAACTTTTTCAAATCTCCATTTAAAACATAGTTTATACAAAGCTCTTTAACTAATTGCGGAAGCATTGTAATTTTCTTTAAGTATTTCAACAAAATACAGTAATATTTTAACAATAAACTTTACCAATGATACGACCCAAAACTTTTGGTGTTACCACAGTCAATCTCACGACCATAAACAAAAGAGTAGGAAATCCAGAATTACCAGAAATGCAAACAAGTCAAAGCTATGCCCAAGGCATCTACCCACGTAACACAGGTCTCTAGACATCCTGTGGATACAAAACATTTTGAACACTAAGTTAGCTATAAACATAGCTAGTGAGCACAACCAAAAACTTTAGTTTTACAAAACCAAGTCATCATCTTTGAAAATACAAGTTTGGCAATAATCATACTTTAACAATATTCACATAAGCACATAAGGATGCGGGTCTGTCCATTGAGCCACAATATCTCCACGTGGTAGCTAGCCACGGTCA